>WOXC01000266.1:0-276010 GCA_011680675.1 Gymnobelideus leadbeateri
GCCTGATAGAACATATTCTTCAAGAAAAGGAAAGAAAAATCACTTGTTGCTATCAGAGGAAATTGCTTATTTATGTTGCTTCCTTCATTTTGTTCTTAATACAAAAGTGTATGTCTCTGTTGGATGGTAGGGTGGGAACTGGGAAGAAGTCTGGATGATCATAGGTAAGCCAGGGAAACTGAAGACAGGATTCCTAGCATGCTTCGCTTCTCAGACATACCCATTGTGGCATCTCCTCCTTTTCAAAGGTCTTTTCCTCTGTCTTGACTGCTGCTTTTGCTCCCTCAGTGGTCTCCTTGTCCACACAATGGGCAGATGAAGCATGCTTTCCAAGTTGGTGTACAACTATTGCCACAAGCAAAGGAGATGACAGTGTGACTGCAGTCTACAGACTTAACTCTGGGCACAAGCCTATGGACAGGCTTGTTTGTGCATCTTGGAAAAAAAATAGCATGCCAATTCATTAGCTGTGCTTCTGGATGAGTGAGTATGCAGGCAAAAACTGAGAGCTACGCAGCAATGCACACAGCTCTATACCCAGAAAATCTGGCCCATGGAAAGGGCAAAAGTGTTAGATGTAGTGTTGCCCTCCAGAGCTACCCGTATCACCTGCTGTTGTCATGAGTCTAGTTAAGTAAGTCCTGGCTACTTTTGACCAAATACAACTATGAATTGTGGGATGATACTGAGAGGCAGCATTTGCCTTTTATGTGGTGCCTCTGAGAACATTCCATCTGGTGATGGTATCTGAGGTGAACAGGGCAGAGGCAAATGTTCTGAGAAAAAAAATGTGTCCAAAGGGATAAGACATTTGACTTAGGGCAGACTCATAGCAGTCTGGGAATCCTGGAGTGAGTCACCTCCAGCAGTTATGGAATCCCCAAGGCTAGGCCAGTATTGGCGCTTCCCTGGCAAAGGGTATAAAATAGCACTTACCATAGCATCTGACTAACTGGGATGTCTTGATCATGTTCAGCTTTGTGGTAGTGGGAGAGAGGGTGCAATCCCAGAGTTTCATTTGCTTCTTTTGTAATGACTGGGAATCTCAAACACCACCAAGGGTTCAGCAGTCATTACAAGGTATTATTGACTATTTCCTCCCCTCACCAGAAGACCAACTATTGTAAAGTCTAAATTACCGGTCCCACCCTCCCCCTCCCCATCCCAGACCCCAGGGCAGAACTTTCATTGACTTCACTGACATTTTTGCTTGCAGGCTTAGGTTTTGAGGCAAATGGGTATGGGAGTGGGGTAAGAAGTCCTATTCTGAGCCCCAAATCTTACTTGCTTGTGACTCTGAGACAGACAGTGCTAGGAAGGGCAACACCAAGGCCAACAGCTCTCCAGCCACCTCTTTCCCAGCTTCTTTGTAAATCAACCTTACACGTAAGGCCCAGAGAGTATTTGACCAGCCTGCTCTCCAATAAGGAGAAACATGAAGAGCCAGAACAGTGATATCTGGTTTTTTTCTTAACTGGGATAGAGGACTACTGGTGATCAATCAATTATTAAGAATTTATTAAGTTCCCACTATGTGCTAGTCCCTGGCAGTTCCAAATGAGGAACAGAAGGATTCCTTGGGAAAGAACATGGAGATCATTTCTGCTCTGACTACTGGAACTAGGGATAAATTGATTGTTAAGCTTTTAGTGAGCATTTAAACCTTAGAAATCATTAAATGCTACAAATCAAGGCTTGATTTATTGTTTTGTTGATTGTCTAGACTTAAAGTGATGGAGAAAATGTTAATAATTAAGACTAAACTTAAAAGTGTTTTGTGCACATATATTTCCACCCCAGGAAGCTGTTTATTAGACATTTACCAGCATATCATTAATTGGAACTCACTTTCAAGGAAGGGATATGCCACCTGGGGATAGGTTGTGATTTGCTCAATAGATTATTAGGAAAACCCTAGTGTTTGCATTAGAGCATTTAGGTAGATTTCTTCTGCAGATGTGTGTATTTGTGTGTTTGTGTGGCTGCTTTAAGGTAGATCTTAGTTAAGGAAGGAGAAGGGAATTGTCTGGACTATAATACAGATGAGTCAGTTATTGCAAGTTCTAGGAAAGCCAATCTGTGAAGACCAGAATAAATCAGTGGAAAAGTAGATTCCAGGATCTATGTTCTGGATAGCTTCATGTGCAGGGCATTATGCTATGCAAATAGTAGGTGCTTAGTAAATGTTTTTTAAATTGCATTATTAGACTAGATTGATACCAGCAGATGCCAGGTGGCAGACTATAGACTCCTGAAGGGAGAAATTTGAGATGTTTGTTAGAAGGAATGATTTTTCTATCCTAAGAGGAGAGTCTAGCAACCTTAGGACTGCAAAGAAGTAAGAGCATCTCAGAAAAAAGGTGAAACACAAAGCACACTCCGTTTAGTACTGAGAATTAAACAGTTGTCATTGCCCTTTCTAGAAGTGTCATTCTCAGAACCAGGAAATAGAAACTCAAAAAACTAATTCCCATTTTAAAATTAATTATTAGAAACATATGCATACCAGCTAGACTTGCTATCTCACTCACCAGTTAAAATTCCCTTTCTTGTGATTAGGAAAAGGAACTCTGACTTCTGAGGTTCTTGGAGTAATAGTTTAGTCTTAAGCTACCCCAGTCTTCCATCCCATCCTAAAGAGCTCTGCTATGAAAAAGTGAAGCTATGAGAATAAAATGTACAGATCACACACCCACATCTGTATGTGAAAAGGGACTTGTGATGAGGAGACCCATTCATGATTCTCCATAGGAAAAGTTTTTTACATGGTCTTCAGTGGCTACTGGGCTGCCCTCCTCATTTGACCATTTTATGTTACTCAGAATAGATTCTGTGCTAAATCTGAAGAGAAGGATGGCTGAGCTTCTCTCAGGGAGGATCTTCTTACTGAAGATCATCAGTGTCTGGGATTTCAGTTGCCAGACAGTTTTTGCTGCCTGGTATTCAACGGTACCTCTAGTCCTGTGTGCAGGGTAACCTGTAGAAAGAAGAGGGGATAATTATGGGTAAAGCTGTTGCCCCAATAGGATATATAAAAGAGTCTAGAAACCGTATGTATAATAGCTGTGGTGATTAGTGACACAGGCCCAGAGAGAACCCTAGTTCTTTCCCTCTGAAATACCTTACCACATATATCTTGCTAGACAGTTAATTCCATGTTGCCTTTCCCATTAGACATTAGACAACATGAGTTCCTTGAGGAGAGAAACTCTTTTTGCTTTTCTCTGTTATTTCCAGCCTCAATAGATGGTAAGCCCTTAATAAATGCTTGTTGGCCAACTGACTGCTGTGCATGCAGACCCAGGTCTGCCGCCTTTCCAGAGATAATCCTGAAGACCTTAGCATGAGAAGCAATTCTGCTTCAATTGTGGGCAGTCAAAGAATTTGAGAGGTGGGAGGGACTTCATTGGCTATGTAGTCCAATACGTGCACACATGAGAAGACTCCTCATTATAACCTACCTGGCCAGTGTCCATCCAGGCTCTTCCTGAAGACCTCTAAGGACAGAAAACTCATTGCCTCCTGAAGCAGTTCTTCCACTTTTGAACAATTTCAATTATTAGCACGCTTTTTCTGATATTTAAGACTGTTTACTTCTTTGCAATGTCCAATTATTGTTCCTGGTTCTGTTTTCCAGGGTCAAATAGAACAAATTTAATCCTTCTTTCCTAAGGCTGCCCTTTGGGGAAGCTAGATGGTACAGTGGATAGAGCATTGCCCTGGAGTCAGGAGGACCTGAGTTCAAATCTGGTCTCAGATACTTAGCAGCTGTGTGACCCTGGGCAAGCAAAGTACTTGAACACGGTCATCATATCTCTTCCTTTGTAAGCCCCCCCACCCCACCCCAAGGATTCTCTAGGGAGGTCAACATGCCCAGGTTCTTCAAATGAGCCTCCTAAGGTCCTTCACTGTGCTGACTGCTTTCCTCTGGGCACTCTCTGTCTTAACCATATCAAGTCAACAAACTTAAATATATCAAGCACTTATTATATATCTAAGCTAAGCAGTCAGGATAACAAGAATAAACATGTGGCATCCAGAATTGAGACGCAGAAAGGGGTACTGAACACAGTACTCTGGGTGGGTTATGACAAGAACAGAGAACAGGCCTCTCTTTTCCTGGAAATTATGTGTCTCTTAAAGCTGTCCAGGACTAAAGTAGAATTTTTGGCCACCACATCGTGCTGCTGACTCTTCTAGAGGCTTTGGCCCAATAAAATGCTTTTGTCCTTTTTATTTTTGTTTGTTTTTGTTGTTGTTGTTGTTGTTTTCTGGAGGGGGGAAGGTAGGACAATTGGAGTTAAGTGACTTGCCCAAGGTCACAGAGCTAGCAAGTGTCTGAGGTTGGATTTGAACTCAGGTCCTCCTGACTCTAGGGCAGGTGCTCTATTCACTGCACCACCTAGCTTACCCCTTATATCCTTTTGCAATTACTATTTAACCATACCTTTCCTACATTATATTTGTGATGTTGACTTTTTTCCTCAAGTATAAGACTTTATACCCTTTTCCCTATTGAATTTTATCTTATTAGATTCAACCCAACACTCTAGCCTGACAGAATCCTTTTGGATCCTAACTCTCATCTTGTGTTTTAGCTATTCCACCCAAGCTGGGTCATCTGCAATTTGATGAGCTTACCACCTATGCCTTTATCCAGGTCACTGACAACAATTCTAACACATGGGGCCAAGCAGAGATCTCTGAGACATTACAATGGAGATCAGTCACATCAACATTGAACCACCAAAAACTACCCTTTAAGTCTGGCCAACCAACCAGCTCTGACTCCATCTAATTATAATATCATCTAATCTATATCTCTCTATCTTCTCCACAAAATTAGCATGAAATGTAGTAGGAACTATGCTAAAATCTAGGTGAAGGTTGGGTCCACACCCACATGTTTTACTTCTATGGTTTCTGCCTCACTGATATTTTGAGGAAATGCTTCTAACCTTGTACCTGATGGGCCTTGGCCTCCATGTGTCATCATCATTCATCCGAGGCTTGCATTCAACACTGGAGGTCGCCAAAGAAAGCTTCTCCTCCTAGTCCATGTGAGAGCCATAGGAAAGGTACTAGGGGAAGAGGACACTAGGGAAGACCTCAATCTGTTCAAATAACCTCCTATAATTATTTTCTTCTGTACATTATCCTCAAAGGAGAGACACATGAAATAGTATATCAGCACATCTAAGGCATGTAATTAAAAGGAAGGTCTCCATAACCAGGGAGGCAGTGTGTATGGTACAGTAGTAGAAAGGAAAATACTTTTATCACCTGCTCCAACTTTTCCACCTCAACTTCCCTGGGTTAGTAGCATCAATGAGCTAAAATACCACTCTGTTTCTTTTGCTCCCACCCTTCCCATAGGCTAACAGCTTTAGAAACAGCTATTTCCTTCCTCTCTTGGAGTGAAAGACAAGAATGTGTGTTGGGCATCATTCCTTCCATCATCAACAACCTTGAAGAAGCAGGATTGGTTTCAAAGATCTGCTGTGTGGGCTGGACTTTATTTATAGGTGGCACCTTGAGCTGAGTTTCCAGACCAGTTTAGGACCCAAGGAATTTACCATACCTGAACATTCCGATTGAGGCTGACAGCTGGCATGAAGACCCCATCCACATGGTCAAAGGCAGTAGGACCCTGTTGTTGCCCATTGATGTAGAAGGTCAGGGTATGCTTGTTCAGATCAAGAAGTACACCAACTGTAGCCCCTTTAAATACACCACCTTCAGTCCTAGGGGAAACCCAACAAAGTCCAGTTTCCAATGCTGACCTTACATTGTTAGTGAAATAGGTGATAACAATATCATAGATTTAAAGCTGGAAGGGGCCTCAGAGTCCTTCTATAATTTACTTATTTTACAGATGAGAAACTGCAGCCCAGAGTTAAGTGATTCTGCATCCTTTATAAAGCAATACAGGGAAGTTCTGGTAAATGTTTGATAATTAGACTACAGAAGGGGGTGTGTGTATGTGCATATCTTCAAGTTTAATCTGTATTATTGATACTTTCTTAAATTTAGACAATCCACAAAACAATAAATTAAGTCATGATTTGAAGCATTTGCCAATTCTGAGATGAAAATGCCTACACTGAAAATTTCACAATTGGCTTTAGCAAGTCAGTTAGTAAACCCCTGATGAAATCCCAGGATTAGAATTTCAGTCCTTTGGCTTCATTCAACTGAAATCAATTCGACTAACCTCTAAGTACCTACTATGGATAAAGCTTGGTGCTAGACAATGAGATTAAAAGATTCCAAAAAAGTCATAGTCCTCATCTTCCAGGGGCCAAAATTCAGGTGAATAACAATATGTGGTCACAAATAAACATAATTTGTTAAAACATAGTTAAGGGAAGGGCAGTGTGGTACAGTAAAAAGAGTACTGGATTTGGAGTCAGAGGATTTAGGTATAAATCAATGCTTTGCCCCTTATTACCTGTGTGACCTTGAGCATGTTATTTAATTTCTGTGGACCTCATTTCTTCAACTGTACATTTCCATTTCCAAGTGTGTGATGGGGTGGGCAAGGGGTAGTCCAAATAGAGTAATAGGCCCGATAAATTAAAGGAGAAAAAGATTGCTTTTAATTGGGAGAAAGGGAGAATCACAGAAGTCTTAAAGGAGGTGGCATGTAACTTTGGGCTTTTAAGAATGAGGATTCCAACAGCAGTGGGGAGTTGACTAAAGGTATGGTGTTAGCAAATGTACAGAGGCACAAGAATGAGCAAATGAGATCAGGGGGAAACAAATGGTTAGTTGGCCAGAACATAGACTGTGTGAAAGGGAGTAGTGTAACATAAGGCTAGAACGCTCAGTCAGAGTCAGGCTGTTGAGGATCTTGAAAAACAGGCTAAGGAGTTTATATTACGTTTTTAAGCACTAATAGATTACTGAAGGTTTTTTGCTCAGGAGTCTGACTTTATGATACCTATGAATTAGGACAATTACTTTGGCAAATCTATGAAGGAAAGACTGGAGTCAGAGAGGTCATTGGGGAGGCCATTACATATAATTCTAGGAAATAGCAGGAGCTAGAACTAGGGCATTGACAATGTGAGTAGAGAGAAAGGCACAGGGTATGAAAGATGTAGAGCAGAGGTGTCAAACTGTGGGAAGCAAATCAAAATGTATTTGGGAGACACCTAACAAAATAAATTGAAAAACAATGAAAGATAGATAATGTTAGTATGCCCCTCCTGGATCATTGCCTTGTTGATAAAGGGGCTCATGTAGCTCAATTAAACTATGAGCCATGCCATGCAGGGTTCCCAAGATGGACAAGTCATAGTCAAAAGTTCTGACAAAAGATGATCTGCTAGAGAAGGAAATGGCAAATCACTCCAGTATCTTTGCCAAGAAAACCCCATGGACAATATTAAAATGATAAAAGTTATGCCACTAGAAGATGAGCCCCTCAGGTTGGAAAGTGTCCAACACTTTCCTGGGAAGAGTGGAAGATGACTATAAGTTGCTCCAGAAATAATGAAGTAGCTGGGTCAAAGCTAGAAGGAAGTTCAGCTGAGGATGTGTCTGGTGCCAGAGGAAAGTCTGATGCTGTTACTATAAATATTGCATAGGAAACTAGAATGTAAGAGCTATGAACCAAGGTAAGCTAGATATGGTCAACAGACAATGGAAAGATTAAACATCTGCATCTTGGGTGTCAGTGAACTTAAATGCATGGGAATGGGTGATTTTAATTCAGACGATCATTACATATTTGACAATGGGTAAGAATCTCTTACAAGAAATGGAATAGCTCTCATAGTCAATAAAAGGATGAGAAAAGCAGTACTGGAGTATAATCTCAAAAATCACAGAATGATATCTGTTTGAGTCCAAGGCAAATCATTCAACATCAGAGTAATAAAGTCTATGTGCCAACCACTGATGCTGAATAAGCTAAAGTTGATCAATTCTATGAAGAATTCTTCTAGAAATAACACCCCAAAAAATGTCACATTCATCATAGTGGATTGGAATCCTGAAGTTGGAAATCAAAAGATAATTGTAAAAAAAAAACAGGCAAGTTTCAGGGTGGCTAGGTGGCACAGTGAGTAGAGCACTAGCCCTAGAGTCAGGAAGACCTGAGTTTGGATCTGACTTCAGACACTTAATACAGAAACTAGCTATGTGACCTTGGGCAAGTCACTTAACCCCAATTGCCCCCCCCCCCAAAAAAAGATATTATTGAAAAAAAAAACAGGTAAGTTTGACCTTGGAGTACAAAATGAAGCAAGGCAGAGATACTAAGAATTTTGTCAAGATAACTCACTGGTCATTGTAAATAATTTTTCAATAACACAAAAGGCAACTTTACACATGGAAATCACCAGATGGTCACTATGGAAATCAGATTAACGATTCTATACAGTCAAAGGTGGAGAAGCTCTATATAGTTAGTTAAAACAAGATCTGGAGCTGACTGTTGCTATGATGATGAACTTCTTATTGCAAAATTCAGACATAAATTGAAGTAGTGAAAACCACGAGACCATGTAAAGATGGTCTAAATAACATCCTTTATGAATATGAAGTAAAATGATGACTACATTTAAGGGGTTAGATCTAGTAATAAGAGTATCTGAAGAACTATGGACAGAGGTTTGAAATATTGTTCATAAAGCAGCAACAAAAAACATTCCAAAGAAAAAAGAAAAACAAGAATCAAAATGGTTGTCTGATAAGGTTTTACAAATAGTCGAGGAAAGAAGGAAAGTGAAAAGGAAAAGATATGCCCAACTGAATGCAGAATTCCAGAGAATAACAAGGAGAGACAAGAAGGTTTTTAAGATAAGAAGAGATAAGAGATAAGAAGATAAGAAAATAATAGGATGGGAAAGACAGGAGATTTCTTCAAGAAAGTTAGAGATATTAAGGGAATATTTCATGCAAAATTCGGCATGATAAAAGACAAAAAATGGTAGAGACTTAACAGAAGTAGAAGAGGTGGTAGTAATACACAGAACAGCTATACAAGAAAGATCTTAACATCACCAATAACCAAGATGGTGTGATGATCTAGTCATACATCCTAGAGAATGAAGTCAAGTGTGCCTTAGGAAGCATGACTAACAATAATGCTAGTAGAGGTGACAAACTTCCACCTGAGTTATTTAAAGTCCTAAAAAAAGTGGCGCTGTCAAAGTAGAATCTGGCAAACTCAACAGTGGCCACTGAATTGGAAAATAGCAGTTTATGTCCCAATCCTAACAAGGGCAATGCCAAAGAATGTTCAAATTATCAAATAATTGTGCTCTTTTTATAGGCTTAAGATTCTGCAAGCTAGACTTCAGCAATATATGAGACAAGAATGACCACAATAGGCTATTTTTTGAAGAGACAGAGGAACTACAGACCAAATTGCCAAATTACTGTATTATGGAGAAAACTAGGGAGTTCCAGAAAAACTTCCTTGACTATACTAAAGCCTTTGACTCTGTGGATCACAGGAAAATGTGGCAAGTCCTCAAAGAGATGGGAGTACCAAATCATCTTACTTGTCTCCTGAGGAACCTGTATGCGGGCCAAGAAACAACATGGAATAATTGATTGTTTTAAGATTGGACCAGGAGAATACCAAGTCTGTATGTATATTGTCATCTTGTTTAACTCAAATGCAGAGTACATCATGCAAAATGCCAGGCTGGATGAATTAAAAGTTGAAATTATGGTTACTGGGAGAAATATAAACAATCTAAAATAATTTTATGCACAATTTCTCAGATAAAGTTCTCATATCTCAAACATATAGAGAACTTTGTCAAATTTATAAGAATGCAAGTCATTCCTCAGTGGTCAAAGGATTTGAACAGGCAGTTTTTTGGTGAAGAAATCAAAATTGCATATGGTCATATGAAAAATGCTCTAAATCATTATTAACTGGAGAAATGTAAATTAAAACAACTTTGAGACATTGTTTTACACCTATCAGATTGGCTAGAATGATAGAAGGGAAAATGACAAATGTTGGAGTGGATGTGGAAAAACTGACACTAATACACTGTTGGTGGAACTGTGAACTGATTCTACAATTTTGGAGAGCAATTTGAAATTATGGCCAAAGAGTGATAAAACTGTAATATCCTTTGACCAAGCAATGCCACTATTAAATTTGTTTCTCAAGGTGATCAGGGAAAAAAGAAAAGAATTTATATGCTCTAAAATATTTATAGCAGCTCTCTGTGGTGGCAAAAAACTGGAAATTGAGAGAATGCTATTCAGTCGGAGAATGACTAAACAAGTTGTGGTGTATGATTGTGATGAAATACTACTGTGCTGTAAGACATGAGAAGGTTGGGTTTAGAAAAAAAACATGGAAAGACTTGCATGAAATAATAGAATGAAATGAGCAGAACTAAGAGTGTTGTATTCAATAACAGCAATATTGTTAAAAGAATAATGTGAATGACTAAGTTTTTCAGAGTATTACAAGTATTCAAGTCAATTTGGAACTTAAAATGTAACAAAAATAAATAACATTTAAGAAAAGAAAAATAAATAAAACAAAAAGAAATACCAACAATCTCAGATATGCAGATGATACCATTCTAATGGCAGAAAGTGAAGGATTAAGAAGCCCTTAATAAGGGTGAAAGAGAAGAGTATAAAAGCTAGCTTGAAGCTTAATGTATGTATAAAAAAAAAAAAACAAAAAACAACCTAAGATCTTGGTAACTGGTTCCATCGCTGCCTGGCAAACAAAGGGAGAAGAAATGGAAACAGTGTCAGATTTTAAATTCTTGGGCTAAAAAATCACTGCAGACGGTGACTATAGCCAAGAAATTAAAAAACGATTGCTCCTTGGAAAGAAAGCTGTGACAATCTGGATAGCATGCTAAAAAGCAGAGACATCATCTTGCTGACAAATGTCCATATAGTCAAAGCTATGTTTTTTTACAGTACCAATGTTCGGCTGTAAGAGTTGGACTATAAGGAAAGCCACATGCCACAGAATCTACACTTTCAAATTGTGGTGCTGGAGAAGACTTTTGAGAGTCCCTTGCACAGCAAAGAGATCAAATTAGTCAATTCTTAATTGACTATTAATTAATCCAGACTATTCACTGGGTGTGAAGTTCAGCTTGGGACATAAAAGTCACAAGAGATGTTCCTGGGCAGCTATAAATTCAGAGTATTTAGTGGTTTGGTTTAAGAAGTACAAAGCACCTTTAAGTGCATTATTTCTTTTTTACCTTCATAAACACCCTGTAATTTGGTGGTACAGTGGGTAAGTATGTGTGCTGGAATTGGAGGCAGAGAATCTTTGAATCCTATTTAAATTCCCCCTCTGCTACTAACTGTGTGTGGGTCCTTGAACAAGTCACAATTTCTCTAGATTTCAGTTTTGAGACAGCTTAGGCTTGATGATCTCTAAACCCAGTGCTCATTTTCCTATGATTTGTTGTCTCTCCCAAATAAATTCCTTTTAAAATGTAAGTACCCCTGGCAAGGTGAAAACAGGAAGCAGTTAACCCAGCCCTTAGTGGAATTCACCTTATTTGGACATTTTCTTTTTAATTAACTGGAATCAGAGTACTGAGGTGCTCAGAGTTTTTGCTGGGAAAGATCGTATTTTGAACTAGACCCTACCTGGTGAGGGCAGGAACTGAGTGCATAAAGCAGAATGAGGTTACTGAATATGCCAGGTGGGCAAGTATGTCAGCAAAGTGGGAAGGGTGCAATCAATAAAATTTCAATGACTTTACATGTTTGCCTAAAAATGACTTTATTCACAAAGAAATTGCTATTAATAGCATAAGTTAAAATTCTAGATCCCTCAGCCCTTTGGTAAAGTATCCAAAGAAGCTACCTTGTCTGTTTCACAATTATATTTTTACCTAATACTGGCTGTGGAGAGGCTCCCTCAGAGTGCAGAGCAAGGATGTGTCTGGAGCTGGGGATTTGAGGTCCTCTACCAAGTATTGGAACAGAAAGGCAAACCTTGAGCATTGCCACATAGACAGAGCTAGTGCTGTTCAGGCATAGACCACAGTGTGGCAGTGCAGGACAGGGAAGCAGTTAATAGTCTTAACAAAAATGCCTCACTCCAGTAGGTGAAACCAGCCTTTGTCTTCAACAGATTCAAACATCTTTGTTCCCAAACTTAACTGGTTCCATAGCCACCCCTACTAGTCTCCTTACTGTTACCTGAAAGTCTTCTCCAGCAGTATCTTCTGTAAGCTTGTCGCCCCAGATACTGAAGAAATCCTGACTGGGTCCCTCCCTCTACCTTCTCCCATGGCCTTTCAGTATATATGCTGTCAATAACTCTCTTTTTGGCCCCCTCCTCACAGCTTAATGATCTCAAGAGGGAAGAAACTGAAATTAGTGGTGCTCATGAGGTTATTGGGTTCTCTGCAAATTATAGTTCTGTAAGTTTCCCAATCTCTATTTCCTTACTAAAGGTTAACTAAAGGCCTGACTGGACAAATCTTTCATATCTACAGAAAACAGGGGGGAAATGACATGTCCTTAAGAATTTAGGTCAGAAGATGGTTGCCCACTTTGTAGAGTGTGGGCCAGAGGGTATAGGAGTAGACTGAACTGAGATCCATCTCCCCTAAAAGCAGCCATATACATGTCACTAGAAAAAATGCAGCTCTATCTAAAGGAGGTTGGGGAGGGGGTTTCCACAGTTTTCAGTTCTTCTCTGGACCTTTAGGGTACTCTTGGACAAATTACTTCTCTCTTCCAGGCCTAGGATTCCCACTAAGAAAAGACGACTTGACCTTTCAGTGTCTGGGAGAAATATCTGATTGCTATTTCTAAGAGGTTTGCCAGCATGAGCCAAGCAAGACAGAGGAAACCAAAGAATTTCCTTTTGCAGACTCAGTTTCCAGCCTTGCCCTTGAGACTTCTGTAACCCATTCTGTCCTTTCTGGTTGAAGAGAAAGAATAGCACATTGAAAATCTGGAAGCAGAATGTGGCTTGGGGCCTTCTCCCTCTCTGTTTCTAGGTTTCTCGGCCAGAGGGGAGCACAGTGACTGATTTCAGTGATTTTCCATTGCTTGTATACCTGTCAGAGGGGAAAGATGAAATCTCTCCAGAGAAACAGAAAGAGGGCACTGAGTAGAGAAGGGAGGAGTCAGGTTGGTGCTGTCACATTTACTGTGGTTAAGGAGAATGACCAAGGTGACCATGAAGTACTGGAGTGAGTCCAGGCATTGCAGATACCTCTCTCCAGCCAGGCTAAACAGAAAACCAATCTCTCCTGCTGCAACCTACCTCAGGTTGGTCAGGTCTTAATCAGTCCTCCACTGTACTTGGGAGGCTGCAATAAACCTGTTAATTTAATTCACATAATTTTTTCCTCTTTTCTTTCACTCATTTGATTCAACACAATTATTGAGAACTTGCTATTTACTTTGTGTGTATAGTGTATAAAGAAGCATTATACACAGCGCTAAGGGATACATAAAAATAGATAAAACATAGTCCTTTTTAGGTATTTTTTTTTAATCTCCTGTAACTTACTTCTGTTGCCTTATACTCTAGTAAAAGCAGGTGGATAGAGAGCAAGGTAGCACAGTGGGAAAAATGCTCTCTCTCAAGTCACAAGACCTGTGTTCAAATCCTGTCTGTGACCTTGGTACATTACCTGACTGAGAAGCCTCAGTTTCCTCATATGTAAAAGGAAGGGGTTATAGATAACTTCTGAAGTCCGTTCCAGCACTACATCAATGATCTAATGAAGTACAATGTGCATATTTGCAAAGTGAAGAGGAATGAGCCCCTCTTCCCCTGGATAACCCCTGCTAGAGAAAGAAAGCACAAGAACAGAGTTTAGAACACAATGAACGCTGGGCAAAGCATGCCATCCCAAAGCCAAGGAGGAAAACCATCTTTAATAAGATAGAGGCATAAGATCCCAAGGAACAGGAACCAACTAGTAACTAATGGCACTTGGCTGCCATTTAATTAAAGAACTGTGAATTTGAGGGAAATGAGTTTTGGGTTAAAGGGAAAAGGTTTCAGAGACCCTTTTAAAACCAGGGCACAAATCCTTATCATGGCTGACTTTGAAGGAGATGCACTGAATAGGAACTAATGAAGGAAGATGTATGTAGTTGTAGCTATTTCTTAAGTCTGAGCCAAGCAATCACTTCCTCCTACTTGTGTTCTGTGCCTCCAGTTTTCTCACTTGAAAATAGGAACCAAGAGTAACTAAAATGTTTCCCAGCATCCCCAATGATGATGATTATAAAACAGAAGAAGAGAAGGACACCTCTCAAATGGGAATGTTCATTAGGAGAGACCCCAGTGAGCCCAGGTCATAAGGGAGAAGTCGTGACCTTTCACTGTCACCACCCGGCTTGGTGGAGCTATCTTGATACACAGCCTGGGAGGGTTCCTGCAGATTGTTTCCACCCATGATTTTTTTCAGCCTCCTGGAGAAATAAATCAGAGGCAGAAACCACAGGAGTCTGTGGCTGAGTGGAGCTGCTTTTTGGATAGTGATATCATCAGTGGTGGTACCTAATGGCAGGGATTTTGCACTTAGTGACCCAGAGCCCTCACGGTAGAGTACAGAATGTGGCAAAAAGTCTGGAATCTCTCACCTCAGCTGATTGAATTCGTCAGAAATTTACCAGGTCAAGGATTCCAAATGAAGTGTTTCAGCCTAAACCTGCAGCTCATAAAAAAATATGGTGGGGACCTTCAACATCCTCGTAAATTACACATTGTCACCAAGAATTAAAAGTGTGCAAAGAAGACCATATTGGGAAAATGAAGCCATAAAACTCCTTGGACTGGAAAAAGCAAATACTCCACAAGTGCATAAGAATATCCCTTCAGTGAATGCAAAATTAAAAATGGTTAAGCATCTGATAAGAATTTAGTCATTAAAATTAGGACTTCCAACAGAAGAGATGTAGAAACTTACCTCAAGACCACAGGTGAATTAGTAGTATGTTGGCATTTAAAACCATTTGGACAGAAGGCAATTAAGACCTAATCACTTTCTTTAAATAATCCTTCATGTGTTTTCATTAAAATGTGTTTAAAAACAAAACAAAACAAAAACCAACCACTCACCGGTTGGTGTGGGAGTTGCAGTGCATGAACCAGCTTCGGTTATTGTCCACATACATGGCCCACGCTTTGTCATCCTTGCCCAGCATCATATCCTTGACCACATTAACTCTGGCTACACCAAAAGCTGGATCTGGATGGTTGTCATATCTGTCCACGTGGAATTCCCAGTAATGGACTCCCTTGGAAAAAGCTGCTGTGCCCAGCACCACCCGGTCATCATAACTGCTACATGTAGCTGTCTGGTTTTCATTTGACAGGACGATGTCCCTGTGGCCAGAGTTGGGGTCGAATGTGAACCAGGCCACTGTACCATAAGGAGGGAAGAGGGAGAGGGAGAAATGGGGGGAGGGGGGAGGGAGGGAGGCAAGGAGGGAGGGAGAGAGAGAGAGAACATTATATAGGTCATGGAATGTAGCTTGTGCATAGATGTGGAAAATGGAAACTGAGGTTTAGGGAGATGAAAAGACTGAACAAGGTCATACAACTTGTCAGAGTCAGGTCTGCTGACTCTGTTAAACTATGCAGCTCCCCAGTTATCAGAGGAACTGGGTTGTGGGCAAGGAATAATAGGTAGCATTTATATAGTACCTTAATGTTTGCAAAGCACTTAATGCATATTATCTCCTTTTATCTTAACAACAACCCTGGGAGATAGATGCTATGATTATGTTCATAGACTGAGGAAACTGAGGCAGTCAGAGGTTAAATAACTTTTCCAGGGTCACACAGTTACTAAATGTCTGAGGCCAGTTTTGAACTCAGTTATTCTTGACTCTAGGCCCAGCACTCTAACCACTATGCTACCTAGCTGACCCAAGTTGAAATCTTCCCTTAAAATTGTGACTATAAACTCACCATATGAGTACTGTCTAGCTTTGAGTTACTGAGGCCTACTGCTAGGAGGTGTGCCATGTTGCTAGCATCATAGGGGTTAAAGCTTCAAGGAAATCTACTCCTCCTGATTTTATAGATGAGAAATCTGAGACACAGAGAGGTTACTCAGTCTGCCCAGCTTTACACAATGAGGAACAGAACCCATCCACATGGGTAAGGGAGGCTAGTGAACATTTTTAGAGTTATCTAGTGGTTTTATAAGCTGGCATATTTTAAATATGCCTCTAGCAGGCAGACCTACTATTACCCCTGACACATTCTGGCTACATGACCCCAGCAAGATATTTAACTCACGGGTAGGGGTGGGGAACCTGGGGCCTTGAGGTTACATGTGGCCCTCTAGGTCCTCAAGTGTGACCCTTTGACTGAATCCAAACTTCAACTTGAATCTTCAAACTGAATCTAAACAATAACTTCAAGTTTGGATTCAGTCAAAGGGCCATGCTTGGGGACCTAGAGGGCCACATGTGGCCTTGAGGCCCCAGGTTCCCCACCCTAGAGTCTAATGCTATCCATTGCAGAGAAGGTGCCAAAGTTATGCACTGGTTGAGATAGTTTGTTGAAAAACATACTCACCAGTTTCCCCCTTTATTGCTGCTGCTTCTCAGGCTCTTATGCTCCACTGGGAGCATATACACCTGGGTTACAATCTGGAGCTCCTAGTTCTTTATGAACAGTAAGCAGTGAATGGGCAATTGGGAGTAGGGCACTGTGGGGCAAGGAAAAGATAGCAGCTGGGGAAGCAGGGAAGCTGTGGCCTTGATTTAGTAGAGGCAAAACATCCATGGATTTTGATTCTCTGTCCCTGGTATTGTTCCCATCTACTGGCATGGAAAATCAAGATCTGATTATCTATAAATGTACTCACACGACCTAAAAACCAGATGGGTGTTTAGGCTAAATAAAGCCAGCTGTCACATCTGAGCTCTTTTCACTTTGTTTTTGATGAATGTGTTAGTGTGGAGAGAAAGGGCTAAAGCCCTAGAGACTGAAATCCATTCAACCTTAGAATATCAAATGCCATTCAGGGGTCATCACATGCAGGAAGCTGCAGCTGCTGCAGCAACAACAACCCTACTGCCCAGGCCGTTCCATCCCGAGCCCACCAACATGGCTTGGACATCAAGGGATTCTTCTCAACCTTCTAGGACTGCTGGATTTTCAGTGACTAAAGAATAGTTATTTAGCTGTAGTATGGGGTCAGGTATAGATATAGGAGGGGATATTTTTATCAGTTCTTAGGGTGAGATGAGATAGGTATCTTGCTATCTTATGTCTGAGCAAGAAATACAACACCACATTAGTTTTGTGTTCTAAGGTGCTGATGCTGCCCTTACAGAGTGTGTTTGCTGCTATCAGGCCATCCCACCCTCAAGATGAAGTGCAATCCAAGTCTGCATCCTTAGAGAAATAAATATTCCATAGGAAAGCAGGGACATGTGTGGCCATATCTGTCATCTTTTGAAGAAAAATGTAAACAAGACTCACCATCAGATGTCTGGAGAACAACAGTCTTGCTGTAAGGTCCAACTCCAGAGGAATTGAAAGCCTTGACTCTTGCATTGTATGTACTGTTGAAATGAAGGCCATCGATGGTGCAGAGGGTTTCCTTGCCAACATAGACTTCCTAAATGAGAGGCAAGACCATTAAGTTTCCTCCTCCACATTTGTACATCTCAATTACAAAATGACACAAAAGCAATAAGTAGATATTAAGTAATTAAGTACTTTGTAATTAAGTAATTAATTAAGTAATTAAGACTTTGCTTGGGGGTGGGGAGTGGAAGTAGATCTAATGATATCTAAATTCCCTTTCACCTGTAAGCCTTATGATCCCACACCTTTCATAGCCTTCACAGTAGGTATTGTTGGAGCAAGAATCAGCAGTGCATGATCTCTTATTGCCCTGGGTTACCTCAAACCAGAAGATCCGCCCCACATTAAAGCTGGTCATCAGTCCAGAGTACCTAGTAGCATCAAGCTGGCTGACATATATTGACTTGACAACCTCTTCCAGCTAATAGTATCTGTTATCTAATTCAATTCAATCCAACCCAACAGTAATTTATTAATCACCTAACCTATACTAGGCACTATTTGAGGCATTGGGAATAAGGCAAAAAAAATTACTAAAACTCTCTGGGGGCAGAAAAAGAATACTGCTTTGGTAAGGAAAACTAATAAAATCAGTTTGAAGAAGAAAATAACCTCTCAGACAAAATGTTAAGGGGAGATTCAGATGATCCTGAGGATCTGCGAGAGAATTTCCCCTCAGATAAATGTACTGGGAAGAACTACTTGAAGGTAGTCTGTTGACTGAGATAATTGGATTCAAGCCACTATGGTCTATTAGCTCATTTGTATATTAATATATATATTATATATAACATATATACACATGTGTATATATTATATATATATTATACACACACATATGTTTGCTTTTTGGAAGGGGGAAGGTAGGGCAGTTGGGGTTAAGTGACTTGCCCAAGGTCACATGGCTAGTTTTGTGTTAAGTGTCTGAGGTCTGATTTGAACTCAGGTCCTCCTGACTCCAGGGTCCATGCTCTATTCACTGCACCACCTAGCCTCTTCTGTATATTACTATTTTCAATGTTTTGAAAGATAGAGTTGATAAATTATAAATCAAATAACTGGGGAATATGAGAAATCATGTGAGAGCTTTTGGGGGTCATAACTGAGAGAAAAGTACAACTGAAGATTTTCACATCATAATTTGCAAGTTGATCACTTTTTATGAGTACTTATTTGAGGGATTAGAAGATAGGAAGAAGGAGCTAAAAGAAAGAGATGATCAAATAAAGATTAGAAGTAGGAAAGAGGGGCGGCTAGGTGGCACAGTGAATAGAGCACTGGCCCTGGAGTCAGGAGGACCTGAATTCAAATCTGGCCTCAGACACTTGATCACACTTACTAGCTGTGTGACCTTGGGCAAATCACTTAACCCCGATTGCCCTGCCTTCCCCCTCCAAAAAAAGTAGGAGAGAAAAAGTCAGAAACAGAAGATATAAGAGGCTACAAAAGTAGCTGCTTATAGAAGACAGGACAAGAGCTGACAGGAGCTGATCAAGATTATAGGAAGGATATATGCAGCTGTTTTGCTGGGAACTGTGCTGATTAGAAGAGAGACACTGCTTTGCTGAGAGCTGATAGGTTGAAGAAATGAACTATTATCCTCTACTGCCATCTACACCTTGAGAAAAGGGATGTTTCTCAAGTTTTGCCTGCATTGCCCTTTACTTTCCTCTGCTCTCTAGTTTAAGAGGGGGAAACAGAGTAGGAAAGGCAGGCTTTGCATCTTCTTTGCTTTGAAAAGGTGTGTAACTTTGTTGAAACATCATTGGATAAAATAGAGTTCCCTGCTATTTGAAGAGCTGGCTAGGATAAGGGTGCATGGCCCTATTACTATCTACAATTTGAGAGGGAGAAACTCCACAGAGTCCACCTCAGAGAGCTTGGTAGTTCTGTGGTTTAAGACAAAAGAACATAATACCTTTTAGCATCCTGCTAAGATTGGCTATTAGAGGTTGGCACTTATCAGTGCTTTAACATCCCAAGAGCAGCCCAGAAGCAACTTTGTCCAGCAAGAAAACTGTGATGATAAGAAGGAAAGCAGAGAACAGAGAAGTAGTTTTGCCCAGAAGGTGACTAATGGCACAGGTATTTTCCAAAGAGAACAAGGATAAGGCAGACATCTTGAGTTATGAAGTGCTCTGGCTACCTGGGTTTCCCTAGCCACATGCCTCCCTGCTATGTTTCTGTTAAAGCATGGCTTGAAATTGTACAGAATCACCAAAATAGTACTGGAATTTTAAAAAATGAGCCTTTGTCTTAGGAAGAAACCTGAGTCCATTAAGAACACTGTGTGATTGCCGAAACACAATCTGGCCCAATTTCATCCTCCTCCTCCTAGTCAATTCTGGGACTAGTTCATTGCCTAAGTGCAGTACCTATCCAGATATATGCACTGGTAGACCAGATCTATGACTTATACATCTAAGTGCATATAATAACCTGGATAATTATTCATCTATTTTTTTCCAGTTTGAATTGGTGGGTCAAGTTTTTGATTGAGTAGAGATCTCAATAGGAGATTCTGCAGATCTCAGGGTTTAATGTAATCAGCTGAGCATCATCTGAAAACTCAAGAATCTGGAGGACCTCACCATCTATAAGGAATATCTCTTTAATTTGGTCTCTTACTCAGACTTTCTCCATGGCAATGGCAATAATATTTGGTGAGCACACATTTCCTGGTTTTATACTTCTTTTGTATTAATTGTCAGGGAGTTATTGAACAAAGTTACCTGATTCTTTCTTGGACTCTAATGTAATTTTGATCTATGCATGGTGGTTACCTTGTTGAAGAAGGGCCTTTAAAGTCATATTTTACTTTATAGTATAACATTTTTAATAGTCAGCCAACAATAAGCATAATGGGACTGTGTATTCTTTGCACATTTCAATCCAGTCATTATGTGACTGAAAAGATGTAGTTTAAATAGGATACAGTTTGTGAAAATCTGCCTGTTCCCTTCTCAAAGCTTCAAGTATATTCTCAATGCATATGTTTATTATTCTTATAAAATTTATTTTAAAAACTGTGGGGATGGAAAAATAGATTTATGGAATGGTTGTTATTGATACTTTCTTAGTCACTTTTTTGAGGGTCATAATAAAGTATGTTGCTTTTTTCTATAAGTGATTGGCATTTCCCCCTTTTACAGATAGCCTCTCAATGTCCTCTAAAGTGTGTGCTTCCAAGACAGATCTCCTTTGTGTATACTTGGTATAGTTTAACTGTTCTTCCTTTCTTTTCTAGTGACTTCTTGTACAGAACACCAGTGACTGTAATATTATGCTTCAAGTGTGACATTAGCTGTCATTTGTGGAGAAAACAATTTGTTATAAAAATTCCTATCTCCAACCAGAATTCAAGCTCTCATCCAGGTGACTCTGAGTTCTGATTGGTGAGCATTTATCTTGTCTTGCCTGTTCTCAGACTCATCACATCACTTCTCAGAATCTCAATGCTATACCTCTGTATCCTCCACCCACAATTCTCAGTCTCACCTTCCAACTCTGTCTGGGGGAACAGTAATCAAATGAACACTATAATTCCTGGAAAGGGTACATGTCAGTCATTTGACTCTTAGTTGCTATCATCATTCTTCTCTCTTCCTGGTCCAAAACATTCCTCCCTGGCCACCACTCTCATCTCTTATTAGAATGTAAACTCTAGGGAAGGAACTTGCTTGTATTCCTGTGGTGAGCCAAAGAAGCCTGTCCCAAGACTCTGATAATTACCCTGATATCAGTGGACCTGCATGTCAAAGATCTCTTTGAGATTTGACTTTTCACTAAGTCTGCTCTGGAGTTCTTTTGATATGGGTTACACTTATAAGGATGGCATTTGAGTTCTTGAGATCAACAGGATCTGTCCCAGGATATATCTGATTCCGCACTCTGGTATCTTTGAGCGGCCAGCTCTAAACATGATGTCTTTTGAGGATTGCGCTTCAGCTTTGAAGTTTGCTCTCAATTGTATCTATTTATGACTGCGGCTGCCTTTAAGAAGTACCGGAGACCTAGATCTAAGGCTCTGCCCCAAAACTTTAGTTGTCCAAAACATTTTCAGGAAGTCAGTTCCTATGCAGATGTATTTGATGATGCGGCTTCGGCCATTAGGCTTTGAGGCCAGCTCTCAAGAACATCCTTTGAGATGTAACTGACTGCATGTGATAGGAGATAACTGACTTTTCCTAAGACTTTCTGGCACCTAGGGATCAAAAGGCCTTACTGCCATGCTACTTCCAGGATACAACAGACTAAGATAATAACATCTCTTCCTTTCCGTCCTTTGTCTCTTTGCTCTATAAAAACCTTTCCCTGAGTATCAATAAATGGAGTTCGTCGTTCTTCCTTGAGCTACCCACATGGCCTGGTCATTTCTTATTCACGTCTCCGAATCATGCTAAGTGCTGGACCCTGAGCAGCCCACGGCATATTCCCAATGTTTAACAATTTTTTCTTTCATTCATTATATTGATAGATATTGTCCATTTTCCTTCTCTCTCTCTCTCTCTGTCTTTCCCTCTCTCTCTCTGTCTCTCTCTGTGTCTCCTTCTCTGTCTCTCTCTCCTTCTCTGTCTCTGTCTCTCTCTGTCTGTCTGTCTCTGTGTCTCTCTGTCTCTGTCTCTCTCTCTCTCTCTCTGTGTCTCTGTCTCTCTCTGTCTCTTTCCCTCTTTCTCTCTCATCTCCTTCTCCCCTGCCCCTCCTTGACTGGACCTGTCTCTCTTGCCTAGGTTGGAAGTGCAATGATCATTCACATTGCTCAACACCACTACTAACAGGCAGGGAAGCTTTGATCTGCTCCATCTCTGACCTTGGTTGGCATGTCCCAACTTGGGCTGTGTGGTGTTCACCTTCCTCTGCTACCTTCTCTGGGGTTCACCACATTAATATTAGTGCAGATACCTCATTGCCTTCAGCGCTACTGCAGCTCAGAATTTCAGAATTCTAACAATCTCCCAACTTCATCTTCTTCTAGTATCATGGATTATAGGACTGTACTACCATACCCAGCCTTTTATTCATTCTCTATCTGTTCATTGTCCTGTACTCAATTTCATCTCTAAATGTCTTTGGGATGCTGTAGCTTAGTTGGTCCTCTTGACAACTTTTCTTTTGATCTGCTGCTTCTTGATAATTTATAAGGCAATTCTTCTCATAATCTTCTATTATCTTTTTCTGTAAGATTTTTACAAATGAGTTCATATACTAAGCCAGGGTTGTTCTTGCTGCCATCTATTGATTTGACAAGGAAATCAAATGTTTTCTGGCTTACATAGAATTTGCCCTTTTAGAATTCTCTTGTTATAGCCATTGATTTGTATCACTTAAACTCCCTTAAGAAATGGTGATAGTCTATGTAGATGCCTATTTTTTTTTAAATCTATTTCCTAGTCAACAGCTTGTTTCAATAGTTCAGTTTGGAGCAGGTTCAATTGTGCTCCATGCCCTCTTCTCATTTTTATTCTTTCTTCTAATTTTGAATTGATTTTGATCTTTGCATGAACAAGCTGTTGGTCTGACTATACATAGATGGAAACAATAGAAAAATAGTTTTTGTCTTGTCTTTCTATCCCTAGGACCCGCCACGGCCTCTTGCATATGGTATGCCCTCGATACATGCTTTTTGGAGTGGAGTGGAGTGGATAATGACTCTTTGGTAACCAGTCATTTCCTGTGCATCAAAATATAAACAATTTCATTTTTTGATGATAATTTACATTCGCTATATCCTAAATATTTTGACTCTCTCATTAAGAAAGTATTCATTGGGGCAGCTAGGTGGTGCAGTGAGTAGAGTGCTGGCCCTGGAGTCAGAAGGACCTGAGTTCAGATCTGGCCTCAGACTCTTAACACACACACAAACAAAAACCTAGCCGTGTGACCTTGGGCAAGTTACTTAACCCCAATTGCCCTCCAAACAGCAAAAAAAAAAAAAAGAAAAAAAAAGTATTCATGATATGCAGGTATGAGGCTTCTTCTCTATTTTCCATAAGCCTCAGACCCCTCATTTCTTACTTCTATAAAAGCCATCTTTAGGGATGGCTGGGTGGCACAGTGAGTAAGAGCGCCGGCCCCAGAGTTGGGAAGATCTGGGATTGGTTCTGGCCTCAGAAAATGAACACCCACACATAATGACTGGCCGTGTAACCTTGAGCAAGTTACTTAACCCCAATTGCTTTAAAAAAAGCCATCTTTTCCAGATACTTTTCATTGTCTTTCCCTATGCCTACCTTTGCAGTGCAGTAATGGAGTACCAGATATCTGTTGATTCAAACTGGAAGGGTCATAATGAATTACTTGTAGAACTTCTGTTTTCTTATTCTCTACAAAAAATTTTTGTCACATAAACTAAAATTATCTTCATGGTAACCTTTTTTTTAAACACATGCTTGCCATGAGCACTGCAATAAGAAATGGCCAAATGTCCTGTGAAATGTTGTTTCTTTTTGCCTTTGGATGATGTACTTTCAAGCCCACACTGCCAGATCCTTCACCTACCTTTCCAAAGAGAATTTGTGAACAATTTTTCCATTTAAGTACAACTTATTTTGGACTCCTTGTTTCATTTAGATCAAGAATATCAACATTCTCATAATTCAGTTTCTTTATTACTATGTCCACTTGTTGGTCATTGGACAAGGATCTTATAATTTGAGTATCAACTACTAAGTATGTCTCTGGAGAGTCTAAAAACTTTGTGATTCTTGGCATATTCTACAAGCTTTTAAGGGATTTGCTCAGATGTAAGATTTGAACACGGGTCTTCCTGATTCTGAGTTAAGCAAGCACTCTATTCATAACCCCATTGCTCTCTCCCATGAGCAATATGAATAGTACACACAATAAATATATAGTACACACAGTAAATGCTGCAGATTCAGAAAAGGGTGCTATTTAAGTGGGCTGGCAAAGCTGACACTCCATAGGGGTAGCATTTGGATAAACAGAGGGAAACTTAGAATTATACATGTGTATATGACATCCTCATATGTCTGATATTATTTCTGGGTTCTGTGCTATTTCTTAAAATGATCTTGAACACCACACACTATTTGGTTCTGCTCTAAGTCATATATCAATCAGAAACCAGTTTTCCTTAGTCAGATACTGACTTGGTATTAGGATTCACCCTGTTTCTAAGAGCTCATATTAGTTCCCTCTGACTATAGAGTAAGGATAGGATCATAGGTCATTTAGTTCAATCCCAATTGTATAGATAATGAAACTGAGGCTAACCAAAGAGGTTAAGTAAATTATTCAATGTCCCAGTTTGATAGCATCAGAGCTGAGATTAGAACCTTGGTCTCCTGACTTGCAAAAGCTGAATCCTGGGAGAAGTTCCTGGAAAAAACCTTGCTTTCCTGGCACAGAGAGAAAAGTTATCTAGATCATCATCATCATCATCACCACCACCATCACCACCATCATCACCGTCATCACCATCATTGTCATCACCTTCACCATCATCACTATCATCACCACCACCACAATCACCACTAATATCAACATCCCCATGCCATTCAGACTCCTAGAACAGATGAGCTCACCCGAAACTGCCCGCCATCCCCATCATCCAGCTCCAGGATATAGCCCTCCACAGGGCTGTGGATAAAAGGTGGCATCCTCCAGGCCAGAGTGACACTGTTATTTCGGGTACAGCACTTCTCCAGTTGTAGTAAGGGGACAGGAGGCACTGCGACAGGAACTGAGCACAGGTTAGTGTAACCCTATCCTTCCCCATCTGACATCCAAATGAGGCATCCTAGAATCTGTCCCTTTCCCCACCCAAGTAATAACTCCAACCACTGAAAGTCATGGCCATAGAAAACCTATTTGGGTATTGAATCTCTCCTTGACAGTCTCCAAGTGAGTGTCCTCAAGGAGTTTGTCAGGAATCCCAAACATATATACAGGTTTGGTCAGGCACTTCATATTAGAACTTGAAGGAACCTTAAGATTTATGTGTTCCAACATCCATATTTTAAAGATGAAGAAATTAAGAATCAGAAAGATTCAATGACTTCCCCAAATTCAAACAAAAATTAAGTGGCAGAGCTAGGATTAGAACCCAAGGCTTCCAGCTCATAGCCCTTTCCATTATGTCATTCATAAAGATATTCATTTGAAAACAATCAAAGTAGCCTTAAGGCAGAAGATTGGTCATAGGGATGCTGAACTAAGTATAGAAACAACAGTCATAACAAGGAATTCTGGTGGCTAAGGCAAATTCAGTCAGGATCAATGGTGATAGATCATGGTTAGGGGACTGATTTCTAGCTCACATCTATTGGAGCTGTGCTCCTCTTCTTCCCCATCTCAAACACATTTTCTGTCCCTAGCATAGGACCCCCTAGACCCTAGATCCTGAGAGGACCACAGGCCCTGAAGTTCTCCTTCCCCAAGGATGGTCATGATCAGAGAGACTTATTACCAGTCAAACACTTTCCCCTAAGGCTGTCTGGGAGCTGCATTGCTCATTGTTAGGAGGAGCTTTATCAAGCCCCTAGAGTACCCTTCCTCCATTGAGAAGGTAGGTACCTGAAGGGCCCCTTTTCTCAGGTAGAAAGTGGTCCAAAGAATCCTACTCTTGTCTGCCACTTATAGGGTTGTGCTGCCCTTGTGCCAGTGGATCAGCCTGTTTCAGGGATCAGCAACATCTTTCCAGTAGATGCTATCTCTGCTCACTCCTTTTCTCAGGGCCAATCTGACTCAGGTTTGACTCTAAGTATCTGAGTGCTTTAGAATCAGGGATGGGAATGTGATCCCCTCAAATATGAATGGAAGTATGTTTTGATTTTTTGCCCCAATCCAGTTTAGTTTTATTTTTTAAAAGAAAATACACAGATTCTTATAGATTAGAGCTACTTCATTGGGAAGTTGATTGATTGAGACAATACCTTTAGCTCAGGTTCAGGTTTTTCAGTTTGGGGGTCATGGTTTGGTTTGCTTAAAATTGTTCTGGAATACAGTTTAGCCATGATTTCAGGGGCAAGTAGACACAGAGTGCCACCTCTAGTTCCTCATTTAAGAACTGAATAAAATCTCAATTTTGCATTTATTTCTTTGTCATGTGACTATTTCTCTGCTCTTTTTCCCTTTTAAAATTCCATTTCTCACTGTCATTTTCTCTCTCCTTTTGGAAGACAGTGGTTGAACCAATCAGTACAGAACCTTTTGCCCTCACCAAGATTTTTTGGGAAGGTTGAAGTGGACTCCCTACTCTATAATGCTAGTCCTAGGGTCCCATAGGTGAAGGAGGATGTTGAACTCTTATTGGAGCTCTCACCAGCTCTCTGAGCCAAGACTCTGAAGCAATGGTCAATGTTACTCTAAGTAGCTTCATTTCTATTGAGAGGGCAGCATTTCCAAACTGTGTTTCCCAATGAACTTAAAAGTTCATCTAGCACCAAACTATGAAAGTGGGCTTGGGAATAGGTTCACGGGAAGGGTAAGGGCATTTCTTCAGAGTTTCTCTTTCTTTAAAAAGTATATAGGGGAATGCCTCCAATGCAAAAATCACAAGCATCCCAGATTGCACAGAGATAGTTCAATCCTTTGGTGCTTTAGTTACAGACCAAAGCTCGTTATTCATTTTTCCAAACACACAACTGGAATAACATGTAGATTGGGCTGAATAGGAGTGGTCTTCCTCCCCTCTCTCATTACATGATAACTAGGTCTTTGGGGAGGAAAGATACTCCCTTGAAGCTTCCAGTGACCTTTCTCTGAAGACCAGAGGCAGTAGAGAACTTCACTAGGGACTTGTCTGGCATTCCTTACAGGACTATTTCTATGGATTCTCTGAGCAGCTCTATTAAGGCATCCTATTGAATTTATGAGATTGTTTTCTTTGCTTATTAATCCAAAGTTAGCAATGTGCTCTGTCTCTCTCCTTGGAAATGATCTTTTGTCCTGATTTAATCCAGTGGTATATCCCTATCCCCCAGCCACTCCCAACCTTACCTTTTTTTTTTGGAGGGGGGAGGGCAGGGCAATTGGGGTTAAGTGACTTGCCCAAGGTCACATGGCTAGTAAGTGGTAAGTGTCTGAGGCTGGATTTGAACTCAGGTCCTCCTGACTCCAGGGCTGGTACTCTATTCACTCACCACCTAGCAGCCCCAACCTCACTTTTTTTTTAAACAGGAGAACTGGGCTTAGTCATTACTTGGTCTTTACTATTGTCCTGGATATCATCTACAATGTTGCTACAGAACAAATGTTCACCAAAAGAAGCATTGAACACATGCCCAACCAAAGCTCACCCCTACATTTCATCTGGATGAAGTCCAGCTGATGGATAGCCTGCAGCAGAGGTTCACTGTCCAAGGTCAAGTCAAACTCTGCAGACACCTTGGGCTCCAAAGCTCCTTTGACCCACTGCTCTTGAGACACTTGGACACGCTTGATCAGAGCATCTGAAATCTTAAAGAAAGCATTAGGTTTGGGTTATGAATTTTTAAAAGGAAGGATAAATGGAAAATTGAGAGGATAGGTTTATTTTCAGCCTTCAGGGCTCAAGGACAGGAAACCATTAAGTGATTTGTTTAGGCTCATGCACCCTAGATACTTGGGAGGGAGGGAGGAAAAGAGGGAGGGAAGGAGAGAGAGAGAGAGAGAGAGAGAGAGAGAGAGAGAGAGAGAGAGAGAGAGAGAGAGAGAGAGAAATAGATAGACATATGCAGAAACTGAGATAGAGGTGCCAAATTTTCTCATAAGGTTCATAAAGTGATGTAGTCAGAAACAAAATTGAATTCTCTGGCTCTGTCTCTAGTTCTGTTTCTCTCTCTCATTCTACTCTATTTTGAAAATAATATTCCTTTTTTTTTTAACAATCAGAACCACTATTCATTAATTCATCCTCCTAATATGAGGTCAAGGAAAAGGGTCCTCATGAAATAAGAGGCAGAGAGCTAAAAGAGTGTTTTGGTTTCTTTATCTAAAAACTGGCTGTTCATATCTTTTGATCCTTTATCAACTGAGGAATGACTTGTATTCTTATAGATTTTAAAAAGTTCTTTATATATTTGAGATATGACTTTTATCTGAGAAACTGTCTATGAAATTTTTCTCCCAATTTTCTGCTTTTTTTCTGATCTTGGCTATATATATTTTAGTTATACAAAACCTTTTAAATTTGATGTAACCAAAATTATTCATTTTATACCTCACTCTGCTCTCTATCAAAAAAAAGTGAATCTTAATTTTAAAAAATTGTGTACTTAATTACCAATAAATATGAACATTTCAGTCTATAAGGAACAAAAAAATCCACATCATTTTATGTGAAACTATGAACTTTCATAAATATAGTATGTTTTTTTAAAGTGTGTATTAAATTTAACTTGGTAGAAATAAACTTTTCCTGTTTGTTTCTGTCAATAAATCAATAAACATGAATTTGTTAACTTCCTACTATGTACCAGTGACTGTGTCATCTTAGAAATTCTCATTTTCTTCTGTTCTTCTTTGCACTTTAAAACATTTTACTGATACCCTTTTCTTTCCTTTTTTTAATTCTTATTACTTTCCCACTTCTCCATAGAAGCCCTTCCTTGACAATAAATATAGCCAAGAAAAATGACTAGCCACATTGGCCACATCTTAAAATGTCTTGTTCTATAGCCCTAATCCATCATCTCTCTGCCAAGGAGTCAGTGGCTCTTACCTAAGGCCAGGATAAGATTCCAGGAATCTTTGGTTCCTGGGAACATAAACAAGGCATTAGTAGCTCTTAGTAACTTTTCAATTGTCTCTGCAGAAGTCTTTATGGAATAATCAAGGTAATTCATCATTTTCTTTATAGAAAGAGGGTTATAATTTACATCTGCATCCCTGTTGCATTCCAGAAATTGTACAGCTCTGAATTAGTCTGCTATGCTAGAGATCAAATTCTTTTTTTTTTTTTAAGGCAATTGGGGTTAAGTAACTTGCTCAAGGTTACATGCCCAGTCATTGTTTATGTGTGGGTGCTCATTTTCTGAGGGCAGTACTGATCCCAGGTCATCCTGACTCCAGGGCTCGGCTCTTACTCACTGTGCCACCTAGCTGCCCCTTAGGGATCAAATCCTAAATAAGGCTGGCTTACCCCAGAGTACAACTGTAAATTTATTCCATCCTGTGGGAACTTGCACTTTTGAATGTGAGAAGAAATAATAGCATTGGTTTGCCATCAGTGGACACTCTGTTAACAAACAGCCTGACGTCACTGGACCATGCCCAACTTGCTTTACAGAGGTCACTTTACCCTGATCCTTGCCTTTTCTATAGGGAATTTGGCAAAAGAGTAGAAGTATGGTTACCAAAACATAAAAATATAGAATCATACAATGTCAGAGCAGAGAGGAAACCCAAAACTCATTCAGTCCACAACTCCCATTTCACAGATAAGGACCTAGAGAGGTTGAGTGCCTTCTTATACTCACTAGCTATCGTGAGAACCAAAACAAGTACCCAGCTCACTTGACTCCTAGGCTAAGGTTCTTTCCATCATTATGAAGGGGGAGAAGAAAACAAGCATTTATATGGTACCTACTATGTGCCAGGCACTGTGCTAATCACTTTACAAATATTTCATTTGATCCTCACAACAATCCACATTTCTGTTAGAGGCTGTTTCCACATTTTACAAAAATAGGGGCAAATAGAGGTTAAGTAACTTGCCCAGGGTCATATAGCTACTGTGTCTGAGGCTGCATTTGAATTCAGATCTTCCTGACTCCAGGCCAAATACTCTATCTACTACACCACCTAGTTACCTCTCTTCTAAAAGAAAGCAAAAGAGAATAATATAATTCCAAATCCATAGGAAAGGGTTTTATTTTTAATTACGAAGTGTGAGTGGGGGCAGTGCTGGTAGAAAAGAGAGGGAAAACGCCCTCCTTCCCCCAGCAAAGATCTTATTGAAAACACTTACCTGCAAAAACCCAGAGGGGTCATTTTCTTTGATCACCTCTAGGCAGTATTCCATCAGTCCTGTTGACTGGCGTAACTTCAGGGTACAATGGTTGATCTGGTCCCAAACCACCTGCAAAGAGGAGAAGAGTTCACACTGGGCTATCAGCATGGTTTTCTGCCTTTGGAAGAGAATTAAAAGATATGGGGCAACCAGGTGGCAAAGTAGATAAAATGCTGAACCTAAAGTCAGGAAGACTCATCTCAACTCTGTATGCCTCAGTTTCCTCATCTGGAGAAGGAAATAGCAAATCACTACAATATCATTACCAAGAAAATCCCAAATGGGGTCACGAAGAGGCAGACATGACTGAAATGACTGAACAACAACAAAAACAAAAGACTGTGAGAAGGGCAGTGATAATAGTAACTTAAAAAAAATAAGTAGGGAGAGCTTCCTGTCAGTCTTCTCTCTTTGTTCCTGAATTCTGCATGCAATCTGTGGTGGGAAACAATGTTGAACCTTTCCCCAATGACCTTGGATTAGCCTCTCAAATATACTACCTGAGGCTTGAATACAGAAAAAGCAGAATCAAAATGGACCAAAGCAACAGTGAAGCTCCCTATGTAACTCAGGGCTAGTTCAATGGACTTTGGTTTCTTCACACATGCATAGACTTAAAATAGGCTTATAAAGCTCTAAAAAAAAACCTTAGAAATTATTTACTCTTATTTTTCTCCAATTTATTTAGTCACGGCATCCTTTCAATCTTGAAATACATTGACAAAACCCAGTCTACAAAGGTGGATTTAAGGAATAACCCAAAGATAAAGATAGGTGGAAAATTTTTAATGAAATTAGAAAAATAAAGTTGATTTTTATACTGAAAAATTCTGGAAGTAGTGAGTATTTTGATAAAATATAATTTGTATTCATATTTATAAAAAATACAATTCATGTTTATGGTTTCTCATATGATTCTATTGTCATTACAGGCAACATCAGGGCTGTGGAATACAATATGGAAAATGCTGACTTAGCCCAGCCTCTTCATTTTATGGATTAGCAAATTAAAGCCCAGAGATGTGAAATAACTTGACTGAGGTCACATGGGAAAACGAGATGTAGAACTCAGTTCCACATCTGGCCAAGCAGGCTAAAGTTGAACTTATAGGAAAAAAGGCTTTGTCAGAACAGTCCCATACTTTAGGGTGACTCTTGTTTCTTTGCACACATCTTTTAAGATTTCTGTTACATCTTTTTTTTTGATAAAACTTTATTCTGTAATATTGAACACTGTGTGGATATGAGTGGGGAGTCAGCTGCAGTCTCATGTACATATATTCTCCCATGTTTCCTGGGTGGATCCTAGGAGACAACAAAATGAGAAAATCCCCACTGTATCCCTGACTTCTTTGTATTCTGAGTGAGTATCCACCAGAAAGCCTCTGCACATTAGAAGCATGCCCAGATCACACTGTCAAGGAACTTGTATTAATTAGTCAAGATGAGAAACTTCAATGTAATGAGTAGAAGTATAGGTAAATATAGTAACAGAAAGAAAGAGTTGGAATTATGTATGTATTATAGATAGGTATATATTTATAGGCCAGTGAGTTTGACAATAGATAAAAGCTTCCTAAATGGCATAAGCCTGAAACATGTGGGCTCTAAAAGGGGAGAGATGTGCCTCTGATATACCCTCATGAATGTTTCTGTAAAAAGGGCAAGTGGTTGATGTGATATTTGCTGGTTTGCTAAGAACATTAAATTGGAGAAGGAGATGGCAAACTGCTCCAGTGTCTTTGCCAAGAAAACCCCAAATGGGGTCACGAAGAGTCAGACACAACTGAAATGAATGAACAACAACAAAGAACATTAAACCCCTTTATTCCCTGGAGACTGTGAATGGACACTGAAAAATGGTTTTCTTCTAGTTGACAGCTCCCAAGGAAACAGGCCCCCAGTCACTCACCTTCAATTTGTGTTCCCGCTCTTTAGTGACCTTGGTGAGTAATTTGGCTTTTTGTCGAGTTAAAGCATCAACCAGAGCATCACACTGAGCAACTAGGCAGGCCTCATAATCTAGCCCATTTTCCTGGAGGAAATCAAGGTTTATCAAGAAGAAAGGTTAAAATGAAATACTGTTACTATAAGGTTTTATCTCTCTCAATTCCCCTGTATCTTAGGCATCTAAGTGGATTCTCAATGTTATATTTCTTTGTGTTTTCTCCCTATCCTCCTTCTTAACCTGTGGCCTGAACCACTTCATGACTACCTACTTAATAGGGCTAGTCTTTATTGAATCTCTAACAACTCAATGGTTCTACAATTTATTCCTTTTTGAAAGCTTAACAGACCAAAGCTTAGCAAGAATCATAATCTGTTTACATAAACATGACTATAAATATGTTGGAGGAAGCTGTGATATAGTAGAAAGATCAATGAATTCAAAATCTGAGGACCAGTCATTTACTAGCCCCTTGACCTTGAATAAATCCCTTACTAGCTATATGACCCTGGTAAAGCTGCTTAACCTCTCTAAGGAAATTGCTTCATGTAACTATAAAACTCAAACTATATTACATTATGCATGTAATTATATAAAAGAACACTTTGGAGTATCCTTTAAATGTGAATTATAATTATTGTACCTTTTGCTTATTTGAACCTTTGATTTCATAGGTATAAAGAACTATAGTATGGAAATGGCTTCCTCTGTTATAGATTGGTGACTGCTTGTAAATTGTATTCTAAGAGAGTTTCTTTGAGCTCTGTAAGATTAAGTGACTTGCATATGATCATACAGTCAATATGTATCAGAGGCAGGAATTGGATCCAGGTGTTCCTGAGTCCTGTGCTGGAACTCTATCCATCATGTTACATGATGCTTCTCATTGTGCATATGCTAAGTTCAGAATATATACATACACAAACATGTAAACATGAAGCATGATTCAGAGGAAAGAACACTGCCTGTGAAGTCAGAGGATGTGAGTTCAAATCTTGCCTTTGATACTTAGTACCAATGTGACTTTGGGCAAGTTTTCAGGTTCTCAGTTTTTTCATCTATAAAACGAGAGGGTTAAACTAGACGGGTCTTTAAAGTTCCCTGCAATTTCCTTCCTTCCTTCCTTCCTTTCTTTCTTCCTTCCTTCCTTCCTTCCTTCCTTCCTTCCTTCCTTCCTTCCTTCCTTCCTTCCTTTAGGGAGGGGGAATGTTTTGTACCTATGTATTGTAGTAAATGTCTATTTCTTTTTGTTTTGTTTTTTGTTTTTTTTTAAACAAATGCTTTATTAACTTCTGTTTTACATCATTCATTTACGCCAGATTTTGAGTTACAATCATTTTCCCCCCATTATTCCCCTACCCAACCTCCCAGAATAGCAGTCCCACAAGATATCGCTTCCTCCAATCTGCTCTCTCCATACCTTCTCCCATACCCCCATCGACTTTTCCATTAGAGGAAGATGAATCTTTGTGTCCCAATGCCTGCACATCTTATCTCCCAATTATAGGCAAAAGAGTATTAATAATAGTATTTATATATATATTTGAAACATTTAATGTTACGACCTTGACTTTCAGATCCATTTCCTTCCTCCCTTGTCACCCATTCCTTCTTGGGATATAAGTAATTCAGTATATGTTGTACATGTCTAGCTATACAAAACATTATCATAGTAGATATATTGTGCAAGGCTGCTTATAATTCCCTCCCACTCATCCCACCCCCCACCTGGTCCATTCCCTACATGATCCTGTCCCTCTTCTATAGTGGGTACTTCCAACTTCCCCTCCCCCCCAGGATGCCCTCCCATCCATCATCCCTCCTCTCATTCCCCCTTCCCCCTATTCTGCTGCAGGTTGAGATATCCCATTTAGTATGTATGTCATTCTCTCCCTGAACCAAATTCAATGAGAATGTGGTTTTGCCTTTTTACCTTCCTATTCTTCCCCTCCCTTGCAACCATTTCCCCTTGCTTCTTCTACATGGGATAGTTTACCCTACCCTGTCTCTCCCCATCTCCTCTTGCCACTTTCTTCTCTCACCTCATAATTTCATCCCTTGAGTATCCTCCCTTCCCAACAAATTCAACTTATGCCCTCTATCCATATATAACTGTAAGCATATACACACACATTCACATATGTATTCATATGACCACACACCCTTCTTCCATTATTTTCATAGTGAGAAGATATCATCAGTCACAGTTATTGCTTTTCCATATAGGAATGTAAATAGTTCAACTTTGATAATTTCCTTTTGATTCCTTTTCCCTGATTACCTTCTCAGGCATCTCTTCCTTCTTGTGTCTGGATGTCGAATTTTCTATTCAATTCTGGTTTTTTCCTCAAGAATGCTTGAAAGTCCTCTATTCCACTGAATGACCATATTTTCCCCTGAAACAAAATACTCAGTTTTGCTGGGTAGGTGACCCTTGGGTTCATTCCCAGTTCTTTTGCCCTCTGGAATATCATATTCCATGCCCTTCGATCCCTCAGTGTAGAAGCTGCCAGGTCTGGGCTATTCTGATTGTGTTTCCACAATATTGAAATTGTTTCTTCCTGGCTGCTTGTAGTATTTTCTCCTTGATCTGGGGATTCTGGAACCTGGCTATAATATTCCTGGGAGTTTTCTTTTTGGGATCTTTTTCAGGAGGTGATCGGTGGATTCTTTCAACCTCTATTTTGCCCTCTGGATCTAAAACATCAGGGCAGTTTTCCATGAGAATTTCTTGAAGGGTGATTTCTAGGTTCTTTCCTTGATCATGGCTTTCAGGTAGTCCAATAATTTTTAAATTGTCTCTCCTGGATCTATTTTCCAGGTCAGTGGTTTTCCCATGAGATATTTCACATTGCCTTCTAATCTTTCATTTGTTTGTATCTGCTTAACAGCATCTTGTTTTCTCATAAAGTCATTAGCTTCCATTTGCTCCAGTCTAACTCTGAAGGAATGAATCTCCTCAGTGAACTTTTGAGATTCTTTTTCCATCTGGCAAATTCGACTTTTAAGGCATTCTTCTCCTCATTGCCCTTTTGGGCCTCCTTTGCCATTTGAGTTAGTCTATTTTTTAAGGTGTTGTTTTCCTCAGTCAGGCTGTTGACCCTCATTTCATACTTTTACTGCATCCTTCTCATTTCTCTTTCCAATTTTTCCTCTCTTATTTGATTTTTAAAGTCCTTGTTAAAGTCCTCTATGGCCTGCAACCCGCTCATGTTTTCCCCTGGGGCTTTTGGAGCAGGACTTCTGACCTCACAGTCCTTTTCCCTCTCTATGCCACCAGAATAGGAGTCTAGGGTTGCATTTTTCTGTTTCCTTTGCCTTGGCATGTTGCCACTTAATTGCTTGACTTTTGGGCTTGTTGCCACACTATGGCTTTAAGGCCAGATAGAGGAATTTTCGTCCCGAACGTGTGGGGGGCAACTTCCGTTTCTGGCAAGCTGTAAGCCCACCCACAACTTCCACCCTAGATCACAATCCAGATCCAGGGAGGTTAAAGCAAGAGCGATTACCCCCCAAGACTGATCGCTGGATCTCCCTACAGTTTGGAGGCCAGGAGCTGGAGCTGCCTCTGAAAATTACAAAATGGCGTGTCTCCTCAGCAGCTTCTAGCCCCCAGGGGAGAGAGCCGATGCATTCCCCAAATACCTGTCCTGAAGTCCATAGGACACTAACCTCTTACTTTGTCCTAGGCATGTCTATGTTGATAATTCTGTTGATAATTCTGGAGTCGCCACAGCTGCTGGTGTTCTGGGGTTCCTCCAGCTGGCTGCTGGCCCTGCTGCCCTTGGGCTAAAACCCCGGCTCACGCGGACCTGGGCTCAGCTCGACTCCCCGTGCTCTGCGAGCTGCCAGGTCCCAGACCGCTGTGCTGGTCCTTCCTGCAGGGCTGCTGGGCTGTCCTCAGCGGGAAGTTAGCTTCTCTGTGTCGTTCTGTGGGTGCTGGGGCTCCAGAAGTTGTTCAGAGTCCCCTTTTACATAGTTTGGGGGGAATCTGGGGGCAGAGTGGCTTGGACGAGCTATTTCTACTCCGCCATCTACCCCTAAATCTAAATGTCTATTTCTAAAAGCTAATTAAGTTTGACTAACTGATATCAATTGATAATCAAGTAAAACACACTAATGGGGGCTCATGAGCAATGACATTAGAACTCCCCAACCTTCAGGGTTAACTCTAGAGCAGGGGTCAGTAAACTACAACCAGAATGCCAAACCCAAACAACCCCTGTTTTTGTACAGCCAGTAAGCTAAGAATAATTTCTACATTTTAAAATACAATAAAACTTCTTAAAGATGTAAAAGCCATTTTTAGCTTGCAGATGGTAGATGTCAGCAATAGTTTGTCAACCTCGTTCCTAGAGCTCTGAGAGAGTGGAGTAGCCACCCTCTGGGGACATAGCCTTGCAGCATGACTAAGGACTGAGAAATTAGCTCCAGAACACATACCACACTATTACATAGCACATATTTGCTACTAAAGTCCTATCTGACCACTTCTGTTGGAATAAAGATGTTTTCGAGTTGCCATAGTGGAATGTAAGCATGGGCAGCATTTTTCAAGCTGGAAAGACCTCAAGTACAGACCTTCTGACAAACTGCATGCCTGTCATCCAAGAACCAGCCTAGCTAAATTCAGAGAGCCTTATCCCCAGAAGCTTGGCTACCAATAGAGGAAATTTTTGGCCCTAGAAAGTCATGAAATCTGTCTCAGTGGAATAAATCCTATAATCTACAAAATCACATATCTTCTCAGCTACTGAAGAATAATATATCATATATAATCTCTCTTTCTCTGAAAATGAAGGAGTTATGTGAGATGCTGTTATTGTACTAGCCAAATCCCAATTAGTGTGAATAATGAATCCTGGGAGGTGGATGTAAGTATTAAAATCAGTGCAGTTCAAATGATTCAAAGTTACAATTACATAAAATACAGTAATTGCTTTTAGTCAAATGGAGATACACAATGCAAATTTGAATCATGCTACCACCTTATAGAATTTATTATTTACATTACTCTCAATATACCTGTATTTATGTTTTCCTTGAGAGGAAAAGAAATTTAAAGGTCATTTAGCCTAACCCCCTCATCTTATAGATGAACAATTTAAAGTCTAAAGGTTCTTTCTAACTTTAATATTCTTATAGATCAAAGATTTTGGGTTGGAGGTGATCACAGAGGTCATATAATACAATTCCCTAATTTTACAAATGAGGAACCTGAGATTCAATAAAGTTAAGTGACTTGTCAGTATCAGAGACAGCATTTGAAAGCAGGTCCTCTGCCCTGCTCCTTCCATCATCCTTCTTATGACAGTCATAATACTTTATGTTAGTTTTTATTTAAATAAATTTTCTTTCTTTTCTTAGCTGTCAGGTAATTATCAATATCTTGCTTTTGTCATGTTTACAAGGGTCAAGGCTGGAGCTTCATTTTATAACCAATACAACCCTTGGAAATGAACCTGTTATGTTATTCCTGACTCATGACTTAATATTTCCCTCCCAGGAGAGGGGTTGAGGGGAGTCATCCTCAAATGGCCCCAGGATATTCTTACCTGGATCTGCTGAAGTATGTTCTTGAGCTGAACTAGGAACTCTTTAGCTTCCTTTGCCTTATCAGAAACACCATTCAATGCTTGAGATAGCTGTGCCTAAACCATAATACACAGATATGGAATAAAGAGAAATTAGAAATAAGCAGAGGACAAAATTCACATTTAATAAGGAATACTTCCATTCAAAGAGCACATCTCTCTGCAAAACTCAGACAATATTGTAGATACAATCATACTAACAATAATTGATCTTTATTTTTAAGGTTTGCAAAGACCTTGACATACATTATTTCATTTAGAGCTACAATAGTCCTGTGAGGAAGATGCTGTTACTATTTTTATATAGATTAGGAAATTGAAGGTCTTAGAAATTAGGGAACTTGCCCATGATCACACAGCTAATGTATAGAAAATGACATTTGGACCTAAGTATTTATCACCTATCTCAGGTGATTTGGGTAGGTAGGTGGATGGGAATGTGTTATAAGCCTTAAAGACTCATAAAATGACTATTCAGCATTTTTCACGTGGTCACATCTACAATGTTCACTAGTCACTGTACATATATGTACCCTATATGTACCTATATAGGGTACATAGATAGGGGCTATGGCTCCTGCCTTCAAGGAGCTTGCAACCTAATAGGAGGTATATGACATATACATAAATGATGAATAGAAATAATACAAATAGACTAGATATTATAAATTTAATAAAAATTGGTAGTCAGAAAACAGGAGAGGCAAGGGGACCTATTTGGCTACACTACAGCTCTCCCATCCTGTCCTTTTCAGCTGTCCTTCCCCCAGGACTCTAAGAGGCACAGCTTATGCACAGTGGAAGCATGCAGTACCAGCTGCTTGTCAATTTGTTGCCAATCCTTCTGATTCTTACTAGTCTCTGGGAAGAATAAAATTAAGAATAATAGAATCTTAGCATTAGAAGGAATTAGAGGTCATCAAGTGTAGGACCATGAGTGCTCTTTGTGGTTCTTTATGCTTAATTCATGCTTCTCTAAACCAGATATTAGTATAAAGCAAAATATAAACAGTTTTTGTGGTACAGAGAATTGGAGGCAAAGTGAGCTATTATAGATTGAGGAATGACTAAACAAAACGTGGTACATGAATATAATGGAATATTATTGCATAGTAAAAAACATGACAAATATGAGGCATTTAGAAGAATATGGGAAGATTCACAAATTGATATAGTAGAGAGAGGAGAGCAGAAGCAGGAAAACAATCCATATAATTACTGACTGAACCAAATGATTGTAAGATTGTATGATTGTAAGCTCCTTGAGGACAGGAATTATCTTTTGCCTCTTTTTATCTCCCCAGCACTTGGCACAGTGCCTGGCACATAGTAGGTGCTTAACAAATGTTAATTGAATTAAAAATTTGAATATGAATGTGATAGACTAATACTATGCACTATTGTCACTATTGTGTATTATTGTGAAATGGGGAAATAGAGCTTTCAAAGAAGTATGCAAAAACTTTTGTGAACTGCTACAGAATGAAGTAAGCAGAATCAGAAGAATAATTTATACTATACTATTAATTAACTATTAATATTATAAAAATGAACAATTTTGAAGGTTTTTATAAATGATAAATACATTTATGAATTTATTTATAAATATGATGAAGAATGAAATGAGCAGATTTAGAGAATAATTTATCTAATAATAATAACACTTAAAAAAAAAAACAACTTTGAAAGCTTCAAGAACTATGATCAATCCAATTACTATCCAGAATTCTGGAGGACCAATGATGAAGCATGTTACTACCTCCTCACACAGAGATGATAGACTCAGGGTGTAGAATAGGATATATTTTTTGAATACAGATAATGAGGCAATGTTTTATTTAATTGTGCAGATTTATTATGAGAAACTTTTTTTTCCTCAGTGGGGTGGGGGATGAGAAAAAATATATTTCTTTTAATGAAAAACACATATATACATATATACACACATATAAATGCACACACATATACAAGACAATTTACAAGATAAACTTTTGAGGTGGTAATAGTAATATCCTGATAAGTGTCTGGTTGGCAGGATTGGAAGATAACCTCATGGTTCAGTTGGCACTCTCCTGCCAACAGTCTTATAAGAGAGTCAACTCTTCTGGCACAGTCTTACAGTCTGACTTGTTAGTTATACTTGTTAGTGCCAGTTTGAGTTTTAAAGATGACTCAGGCTCTAATGAAACTAAAAATCAGCTTCTTGAACATAATAATATATGTACCCTGTATTGCTTGAACTCCTTGCTGATGATCAAGTAGAAGAAAGGTAATGTATAGATGGAGCCCTTGTCTGGAAGTGGGGAAACCTTGGTTCTTTTTTCAGGTTGAGAAGTCATTTTATCTATTCTCATCAGTATAGATTCAGGAATCACAAACATGCTAGCCAATATGACTGTGGGGAAAACAATGGATTTGGAGTGAGAAAATCTGTGATTTCATCTTGATATTTATTGTCTGTGTGACCATGATCAAGTCACTTGACTTTTCTGGGTCTCAGTTTTCTTATCTGGGTCTCAGTTTTCTCATCTGTAAAATCAAGGAATTAGATTTTATTTCTAAAGTCTTGTTACAAATCCTACGATAATTTAACAAAATGTCAGATGCACCGAACTCATTGAACAAGGAAACAGAAACAGGTGGAATTTATGCGGATGAGACTGCTTTATAAAGCTGTGCTCAAGAAAAGAGGCCACATCTCTTCTTCACCTTCCCTGAGGTAAGTCAGGTCAAGAATTGAGTTCTATCTGAGAGTCCTCAGGGTGACATATGGGATAGAGGAACATAATAATTGTCACACGAGGTCAAACCAAGGACTTATTTAGCCCAGTCTTCAGTTTCTGGCAATGGCCCAGAGGAACATTTTGTCCGATAGCATGGTCTCTGTCTGACATAACATTATCCTCCTATCTTAGTAACCTACACAGAACCAGTTCTAGCTCTCACTTTAATAACTCTTGATAAATTAATCAACTGTAAATTTTGCCATACCTTTCTAGAACTTCTTTATAGAAGGTTGCTTCCTGTATAACTGCACGGGTGAAATAAATAGCATTCTAGACTTAAACTCAAGAGGATCTGAATTTGAATCCTTACTAATTGTGTGACAGTGGTTAATCACTTAATCTCCCTGAGCCTCATTTTTCTTCAGCAGTAAAACTGAGATAATAGCATCAACATTTATTAAGTACTTACTTTGTGCGAGGCACTGTCCTAGGTGCTAGAGACAAAAAAACGGCAGTTTCTCTGCTCTTTAAGAGCTTATGTTCTGTTGCTGCTGGTGTTAGAGAGGGAGTGGGGGAAAATATGTTCAATGCTGTATAAATAAAGGATAATTTTGGAAAGATAGATGCCAGCAACTAAGAGGATCAGGAAAGGCCTCATTTGTGAAGTGATATTGGAGCTGGGCTTTTAAGGACGCGAGGAATTAAGAGGTGGAGAAGAAAGCATGCTCCTCAAGCACAGAGGATAGTCTGTGGAAAGATGGGATGCCATATTTAAGGTATAGCCAGAAAGTCATTTTGGCTGGACTATAGAGTGTGGGAGGCAGAGTAATATGTAATAAATTCTGAGGTAGGTTGGAGGTTTTAAATGTTAAGGCAGAGGAGTTTGTATTTGGGGGCTGCTAGGTGGCACAATAAATAGAGCACCAGGGTCTGGAGTCAGGAAGACCTGAGTTCAAATCTGGCCTCAGACACTTAATACTAGCCATGTGACCTTGGGCAAGTCACTTAACCTAATTTCCCTGCCCTCCTCACTCCAAAAAGCAAAAAAAAAAAAAAAAATTGAAGAAAAGATTGTATTTGGTCTTATAGATAATCAGGGGCCATTTGAGTTTATTGAGCAAGGCAGTGACTAGGAAAGGCATCTTGTCTAAGGTGGAATTTTAGCTGACACTTAGAAGAACCCAAGGAAGCTGGGACACAGAAACAAGGAGAGACAGTAGTCTCTCATCTTCCTGAGTTCAAATACAGCTTCAGAATTTACTATCTGTTTGACCCTGGGCAAGTCACTTAATCCTCTTGACTTCAGTTTCATCTGTCAAGTGATCTGGAGACAGAAACAGCAAACCACTCCAGGAGCTTTGCCAAGAAAACTTCAAATGAGGTCACAAAGAGTTGGATACAACTGAAATGACTGAACAACAACAAATGTTGCTGGATTTTAGATTTCATGGCAGGGAGTAAAGTGTAAGAAGTTTGGAAAGGTAGGAAGGGTACAGGTTTTAAAGGGCTTTAAAAATCAAATCCAGGATTTTTTATTTGACAGTAGAGGTAATATGGAATTGATGAAGTTATTTGAGTAGGAGGAGATGACATGGTCAGATCAACACTTTAGGAAGATTGTTTTGGCAGCTGAGTGGAAGATGGACTATAGTAGGGAAGAGACTTGAGGGAGGGAGATCAACTGGAAGACTACTGCAGTAATCCAGGTATGAGGTGATGAGGATCTGCACCAGGGTGGTGGCAGTGGAGAGTGTTACAAGAGATATCATAAAGGTAAAACTGATGGGACTTGGCAACAGATTGGATGTGTATGTGTGTGGTGGGGGGGGGGGGGGCGGGTGGTGTTTGTGTGGGTGAGAGAGAAGTGAAAAATCAAGGATGATGTTAAAGTTTTGAGCCTGGATGACTGGGGAGATGGTGATGCCTCAACAGCAACAGAAAAGCTAGAGGGAAAGATAATGAGTTCAGTTTTAGACAAACTGAATTTAAGATGTCTATAAGACCTCCAATTTGAGATGTCCAATAAACAGAGATGCAAGATTGGATGTCTGGAGAGAGGTTAGAGTTGGAAAAATAGACCTAAGAATCATCTGCAGAGAGACGATAATTGAACCCATCAAAGCTGATGAAATCACCAAGTGAAGTACTATAGTGGAAAAAGAGAAGAGGCTCTAGGACAGAGCTTTAAGGCCAGGCTTAACATGGATAAATACTTAGCAATTGAGCCTGAGGAGTAATCAAATAGATGGGAGGGGAACTAGGAGGGAACAATGTCATAAAAAGAAGAGTGTATCAGGAAGAATAGGGTGATTAAGAACGTGAGAGGTTAAGAAAGATGAAGTTTGAGTGAGGTCATTAAATTGCAAAATTAAGAGAACATTGGTAATTTTTGGAAAGAGAAATTTGAACTGAAATATGGGGTCAAAAGTCGGATTGAAGAGAGTTTAGAAGAGAATGGAAAGGAAGATTGCTTTCTCAAGGAGCTCAGGCATGAAAGGGAACTAACGATAGACAGACAGACAGACAGATAGATAAATGGAATCTGGACACCTCAAAAACTATTCCTCACAAATCTACTGTCTATAGTAAGGTTTTCATTGTTAAGAAATGTGCATGTCAATGCAATCCCCAAAATCTTGAATGAGTTAAGTCATTTAATTATATTTGTGGGGTAGAGGTATGAGCAGAGGAGGCAAGAGTTTTATTCTTTAGAACATTTTTCTTATGTTCAAAAGAATAATTCTCATTGATGTTATAGCTCACAGGTGAAATGAGAGTTCAGGGAGTCTTTGAAGGAATTGCTGATTTCCTTTAGAAGCAGCAATAATGGTATTAGGACTGAAGAAACTTGCTTTCAGGATATACCATCTGTTTGCTCCAGATTTTGCCTAATTAGCTCCCTTGAGGTTCCATTCCTTCAAACCCTACACACTGGACATCATGTGAATGGCCATCTGACCTCACATGACTCAACTAGAAAGGGAACTAAATTCAAGTCCTTTTGACATACATTGACACAGAACAGAGAAATGTGATATGTTAGAAAGAGTATTGAACTGGGAATCAGAAAGCTTGGATTCTAGTCCCAGCTCTACCACTAACTGGCTATGTGATCAATTGTTTAACCTCTCTCATCCTCAGACTCTTTGTTTGTAAAAATAAAATGAAGATATTAAATTAGATTAGACTTCCTTAAGGTTCCTTCAACTCTAGAATTTTGTTTCAATTCATAAGATCAAAGAATCATGAGTTTATAGCTAGAAGGAGCCTTAAAGGTCATCCAGTCCCATTCCCTCAATTTATATACAAGGAAACTGAAGTCTAGAGAGACTCAGTGAATTCACTTCAGTTTACTTTCAATTAAATTTAATAAAGCCTTATACCTAAAGTTTTATACCATCTTGCCTAGACTATTGCAATAGCTTCTTAACTGGTCTTTCTACCCATATTTTTTTCATCTCCAATTCATTCTCCACTCAGCCACCAAAATTACATTTCTAAAATGTGGGTATGACTATGTCACTCTCTTACTCAAGAAGCATCAGTGGCTCCTTATTACCTCAAGGATGAAAATCAAACTCCACCCTTTGTTTTTTTTTCAAGCATTCATAATCTGACTGTACCCTACCCTTTATTATTATTTCATATCATTCCCCTTCATGCACCCTATGTTCCAGTCAAACTGGGCTGACTTGCTGCTCCTTGTGTAGGACATTCCCTCTCATGTTTCCATGACCTCCCTTCTCTCCTAATTTCAGCCTCTTGGAACCCCTGGCTTCTTTCAAGTCAACTCAGCAAATCCACTGTCCATATGTAAGATTTTCATTGTTAGGAAATATGCTTGTTAATGCGATCTCCAGCAACTCAAATAAGTCAAAGGGCTATATAACTGTGTATACTCTTTGACCCAGCAATATCACTACTAGGTCTGTATCCCAAAGAGATTTAAAAAACAATAATATTTATTTATTATTTGTAAAAAAAAATTCCCTAGTTACATGTGAAAACAATTTTAGCATTCATTTTTAAAACTTTGAGTTCCAAATTCTCTCCCTTCCTCCCTCACCACTTGCATCCCCATTGAGAAGGCTAGCAGTTTATATAGGTTATTCATGTGTAATCATATAGAACATATCCATAATAGTCATTTTGTGAAAGAAAACATAGCTTAAAAAGCTCAAGAAAAGTAAAAAAAAGTGATTTAATCTCTATCGAGACACTATCAATTCTTTCTCTGGGAATGGATAGCAATTTTGATCCTTCAGAGCTATCTTGGATTGTTGTATTGCCGAGAATAAGTCATTCATAGCTAATCATCTTACAATTTTGCTGTTACTTTGTACCCAGTATATTTTGCTTTGCATCAGTTGATGCATGTCTTTCAGGTTTTTCTGAGAGCATCCTGCTCATCATTTTTTTTTTTTGCCTTTTTTGGAGGGCAATTGGGGTTAAGTAACTTGCCCAAGGTCACACAGATAGGTTTTTGTTTGTGTGTGCATTAAGTGTCTGAGGCCGGATCCGAACTCAGGTCCTTCTGACTCCAGGGCCAACACTCTATTCACTGTGCCACCTAGCCGCCCCGTGCTCATCATTTCTTATAGTACAATAGTATTTCATCATAATCACATACCATAACCTGTTCAGCCATTCACCAATTGATGGGCATCCCCTCAATTTCTAATTCTTTGCTCCCAGAAAAGAGCTGCTACAAATATTTTTGTACATATAGGTCATTTTCCTTTTTGATTTTTGTTTTTTTTGTCTCTCTTAGGATACACCTAGTAGTGCTATTGCTAGGTCAAAGGGTATACATAATTTTATAGCCCTTTGGGCATAGTTCCAAATTGTTCTACAGAATGATTGAATCAGTTCACAACTCCACCAATAATGCATATGTCTCATTTTCTTACATCCCCTCAAAAATTTGCCATTTAGCTTTTCTGTCCTTTAGCCAATTTAATAGTTATGAGATAGTACCTCAGAATTATTTTAATTTGCACTTCTCCAATCAATAGTGAGAGTATTTTTTTATTTGGCTATAGGTAACTTCATCTGAAAATTGATCATATTTTTTGATCATTTATCAATTGGGGAATGGCTCTTATTTTTAAATTTTGACTCAATTCTCTATATGTTTGACAAATGAGGCCTTTATCAAAGAAACTTGCTTCAAAATTCTTTCACAGTTACTATTGCTAACAGTATTTACCTCCGTCCCATTTCCCTCCCTCTTTTTATTCTATTTTCTCTCTTTTTTCATTATGTCCCTCTTCAAAAGTACTTTGGATCTGACTACCCCCCTCCTCCAATCTGCTCTTCCCTTCTATCACTCCCCGCCTTATCCCCTCCCCCTACTACTTTCCTGTAGGGTAAGATAGATTTCTATACCCAATCAAATGTGTATGTTATTCCCTCTGAAGAATTTTTTTTGAAAAGGAAAAGAATTATATGTACAAAAATATTTATAGCAGCTCAATGCTCCAAATCACTATTATTTAGAGAGATGCAAATCAAAACAACCCTGAGGTATCACATCACACATATCAGATTGACTAACATGACAGAGCAGGAAAATGATAAATGTTGGAGAATATGTGCAAAAATTGGAACACTAATTCATTATTGGTGGAGCTGTGAGCTGATCTAACCATTCTGGGGAACAATTTGGAACTATGCCCAAAGGGCTATAAAAATGTGCATATTCTTTTACCCAGCAATACTGCTATTAGGGCCATATCCCAAAGGGATCATAAAAATGGGATAAGGACCCATGTGTACAAAAATATTTATAGCAGTTCTTTTTGTGGTGGCCAAGACCTGGAAGTTGAGGGGATGTCCATCAATTGGGGAATAACTGAACAAGTAGTGGTATATGAATGTAATAGAATACTATTGTTCTATAAGAAATGATGAACAGGAAGACTTCAGAAAATCCTGAAAAGACTTATGTGAACTGATGCTGAGTGAAGTGAGCAGAACCAGGAGAACATTGTTTATAGAAGCAGCCACAATGTTCGATGACTGATTTTGACAGACTTCTCAGCAACACAAGGACCTAAACCTAAAACACAAAGGACTCATGACAGAAAATGCCATCCACATTCAGAGAAAGAACCATAGAGTCAGAATGCAGAGCAAAGCAGACTATTTTCTTTTTTGTTTTATGTTTTGTCTTTCTAATGTTTCTCCCATTCATTATAATTCTTCTATGCAACATGACTAATGTGTAAATGTGTTTAAGAGGAATGTATGTTTAGAGCCCATATCAGATTGCATACCATCTTGGGGAGGGACAGGGAGGCAGAGAGAGAAAACTTAAAACTTATGGAAGTGAATGTTGAAAACTAAAAATAAATAAATTGAAAATTGTAAAAATAAATTTGTAGCAGCTCTTTTTTGTGGTGACAAAGAATTAGAAATTAAGGGAATGCCTATCAATTGGGGAATGGTTGAATAAACTGTTGTCTATAATTGTGATGGAATACTATTGTGCTATGAGAAATCATTAACAGGATACTTTTAGAAAAACCTGGAAAAATTTATATGAACTGATGCAAAGTGAAGTGAGTAGAACCAGGAGAACATTGTACATAGTAACAGCAATATTGTAAAATGATCAACTGTGAATGACTTATCTTTTCTCAGCTATACACACATCCAAGGTAATTCCAAGGGACTTATGATGAAAAATACTATCCACCTCCAGAGGAAGACTTTATGGAGTCTGAAGGCAGATTAAAGCATACTATTTTTTGCTTTCATTATTTTAAAAGAATTCTTTTTTGGTCTGTGTTTTCTCTCACAACATGACTAATATGGAAATATGTTTTGCATGACTGCACATGTATAACCGCTATCAAATTGCCTGCCTTCTCAATGAGAAGGGGAAGGAAGGGGGAGGAGAGAATTTGGAACTAAAATTTTTTTAAACATGAATATTAAAAATTGTTTTTACATGCAATTGGAAAAAACAAAATATTTAAAATTGAAAAAAAGTCAACTCAAGTGCCACTTCTACAAGAGGCTTATCTTCATCTCTCTTGTTGTGCAAGCTCCCCACTCCCTCCAAGAAATTACTCTGAATATATTTTGTATTTGATTTTCTACATGTTTCCTCACACTAGAATATAAACTCCTTGAGGTGAGAAACTATTTGCTTTTGTCTTTTCATCATGAATGCTTACTCACAAGTGGCTGGTATTTAGTAAGTGTCTAATAAATGATTGTTATTTGTTGAATGCTTACTTTCTTCTGGGTGAGCTGGGTCTGGGGACATACTTCACAGAGAGATTCATAACTGAGTTGAGATGAAGTAAGAGGCATTTCATTAAGAAGAGGATGGAGTAAAGGAAGTGTGAAAGGTCCATTCCAGGAAAGGGATAAGGGTTAGATAGAAATCATGATTAGCCTAATTTGTCTGAAAAGCTGAAGGAGATTCTATGTCTTTCATGACCTTATGGGGGTTTATCATTTCCAGAGGAGTTGCTGAGGCTAAAGAGTTCTAAGTTCAACCCTAATCCAAGAACCTCTGCTCCCCTCTCACCCTTTATTTTAACCCACGGAGCTAAATGATAACACCCTAATAGTTCTCTGATATTTCTCTCTGGGACTACTTGCCTGTAGTTAGCTAAACTCTTCCTCTAGGCAGCTTAGGATTGTTTTCCAGTGTCTCTGAACTCAAAAGCCAGCTGGGGAACTGATTTTTTAAGGATTCAAGCACCTAGTAACCAAAAATTGCATAACAGTCCTATTTAGTTCCACAAAGCTTGACAGTAGCTTTCAATAGCTCTTACTACTGATAGAGACCCAACAACAGACTTTTGAATGTGGAAAGCAAAATAGTACTATACAGGGCTCACTGAAGATGGCTCACTGGAAACTGGGAGAGGGAGGTACTTAGTGTTTATGGAGGTTGTGGGAGCCCAGGGAAGGAGTAAATACTGAAGTCTCCATTGTTCAAATAGGAAAAATCCAGGCACCAAATGGGGGTCATGACTCAGTCACACATGGCATTGCCAGACCTCCTTAATTCCCAAGCTCAAGTCATCTCAGCAGCATAGCATTTTCCCTTAAGTGATCTCTCAGGACCCCTGGGATAAGAGGGATGAGAAACTGAGAAGGAAAGGAGTTAAACACTATGCTAGTGAAAGGAATTCATGATGATTATTATTATCAAAAGCTCAAATTTTGTTGTGTGGCTGCAAGCCATGGAATAGTACAGTCTCTGTAGAATTAAAAGTAAGTATGAGGCCATTTATTGTGGGCTTCCCTTTTCTCTTCTTCATTCCCCATCGGCTTGACATCATCCCCTACTCTCCTCCTCCCTCTGTCTCCTTCTCAGCTGAGAATCTTGCCTCTTTACTGAAAAAAAAAGAGGCCACTTGATGAGCTCCTTCTTGTGCCATTCTCTTCATTTCAAAACTCCTTGGCATCATTTCCCACTCTCTTCTCCATTCTCTCAGTCTCTGACAAAGAAGTGACTCTTCTTGCCAAGGCAAACTTCTCTACATATGCTCTTGACCCTCTCCCCTCCCACCTTCTCTTGCAGATTTTACTTCAACCACCTTCCCCTTTCTAATTTTCAGTCTCTCCTCATGTACTTATTCCTTTTCTACAAGCTTCAAACAATCCCTAGGCTTCCCATCTCGAAAACACACATGTATACACACATACATGCACACACACAACTTCACTAGACTTTACCATCCCCTCAAGTTACCATCCTACATCTTTCCTCCATTTCTCAAACTCCTAGAAAAATCTGTCCACACTCTATCTACTTCCTCTTCTCTCACTCCTCAACCCTTTGAAGTCTGACTTCTGTTTTTATCACTCAATTGAAACCACTGTCTCCAGTGTTATCAGTAATCTACCCAAGGTATCTCTACTGTGGAGGAAGAAGTATGCTCAATCTTAAGGTTTCCCAATTTAACTTGCTAATGGAGTGCTAAACTCATTTGTTTCTATGCTGCTGAAGCACTATATTATCAATACCCAATGAATTTTGGTGCTCTTGGGCAAAGTCCTGTCCTATTTATGACTCTGTCAAACATATTACTTCCTCAGTTAACTCAGGAAACAGGGTATACATGGAAAAGGCCAGAACTTCCATGTTACCCTTCTCAACAACACACATGTATTTGACTATTGCCTTATATTTGAAGTCACTAAAATATGTGTTGAATAAAAACAAGTGGTAATAAAATATTACCCTTACAAAATATGTAGTAATATAGACTGAGCACGGGGCGGCTAGGTGGCGCAGTGAGTAGAGCGTCCGCCCTGAAGTCAGAAGGACCTGAGTTCTGGTCCGGCCTCAGACACTTAATGCACACACAAACAAAAACCTAGCCGTGTGACCTTGGGCAGGTTACTTAACCCCAATTGCCCACCAAAAACCAAAAAAAAAAAAAAATATAGACTGAGCAGTCAGACAAAAACTTAGGTGGTGGTAAGAGCACTAAATTTTGAGTTAGAACACCTGGTTCAGGCCCTATGTAAGTCAAGTCACTTGCCTTCTCTGGGCCTCAGTTTCTTCATTTGTAAAAAGAAATTGAACTAGATTTTCCCTAAGATTCCCTGAATTAAAGTCAGTTCTACATGTAGGCAGAGTAAGAGTGCCTAGATCAATTTAAAGAACACTGCCCAAAAGTCCTTCTCAAAAATGTCTTTATAGACAAAAGAGTATTTCCTCTGAGTATGTATTGCTGTACTGCTTAAATCTTCTTTCAAAATGCAAATATTCTGGGGAGAGTGATATATTAAGCAATTACCATTGTAACATAGAATGGGCTAACTTATTAGTTAATCCTTAATAATCCTAGATACTTGGGAGCTATTAGTACCAAATAATTTCTTAGATTGTAATAAAATAATGTCATTAAAAAAAGTTATCTTTGAATTTTCAAATCATTGACCCTTTTCTCAATTTTTTTTTTTTTTTTTTTTACCTCTTGGCAGCATTCAGTACCGTTGTCCACTTCCTCCTCTTGTATGCCATTTCTTATCTGGGTTTTCATGATACTTCTCTCTCCTAATTTCCTTCCTACCTGTCTGACTATTCCTTCTCATGACAATTATTTAATTATCATCTGTAACATGCCCCCTAATAATTGGTGTTCCTTAGGGCTATCTTGGACCCTCTTTTCTTTCTCTCTACTTTGCCTTTTGGTGTCTCTTTTTGAGACTTCACCATTTCCCCTGGATTTAATTATCATCTCTATGCAAATGACATATAGGTTTTTATATTCAGCTCCAGTATCTCTCCTGAGTTCTAGTCCTTCATTACCAACTCCCATTTATCAATGTATAATTAGGCAAAACAATTTCCAATAATTTTCTTTATTTCTTCTTCATATCTTGTTAAGTTCATTTTTTACATTTTAATACTCATAATTTAATTTTCTTCTCTTTTCATAAAATCAAATTAACTAGTGGCATATTATTTTGTATTTTTAAAAATCTAGATTTACTTATTTATTTTTTCTTTCAATTTTGTTACACTTCTTTGATTTTTAATTTTGTTATTTAATTCAGGGTTTGAATTAGTTGGTTTTCTAATTTTTTAAAATTGCATTCTCAATTTGTTGATCTATTCTTTCTCTCTTACATTTATAAATTTGTTTAAATCTATAAATTTATCCCTAAGTAATGTTTTGAATCAATCCCTAAAATTTTAGTATGTTGTCTCATTAGTGTCATTTTCTTTGATGAAATTATCTATTGTTTCTATGATTTGTCCTTTAATCCACTCTCTATTTAGGATTAAGTTATTTAGTGATTGACTAATTTTAAATTATTTTTTCAGTAGCCTTTATTGACTATAACTTTTTGTTACATTGTCATCAGCAAAACATATGTTTAATATTTTTGCTTTTTCTAAATTTGTTTATGGGATTTTCATGCCCTAATACTTGGTCATTTTTGTACAGCTGTCATAAATATCTGAGGAATATGTATACTACATTAGTAATTGCAAGATATTTATTATATCTAATATTTCTAAAATTCCATTCACACCCTTAACTTCTTTTTTAGTTATGTTTTTGTTAGATTTGGCCAGCTCTAAAATGGTATATTAAGGTCACCCACTATTACACTTTTATTATCTATTTCTTCCTATAATTCATTTCACTTTTCTTTCAAATATTTAGATGCTATGTCATTTGGTGAACATATGTTTAGTATTAGTTGTCAATGATACCTTTCAGCATAATATAGTTTCCTTATTTATCTTTTAACGAGGTCTACTTGTGCTATTGTCTTTTCTGAAATCAAAATTTCTACCTATGGCTGCTTTACTTTAGTACAAGTTTTAATAGACTGCTCTAGAGTCTTAATTTAACCCTGAGTGAATCTTTATGTTTCAAGTATGTTTCTTGCGAACAACATATTGTTGGATTCTACTTTCTTATCCATTCTGCTATCCTCTTACAATGTATGGGTGAGCTAATTCCATTCACATTTGCAGTTAAAATCATTAATTGCATATTCCCCTCCAACCTATTCTGTTGTGTTTTTTCTCCTTTTGCTTTCTGCCTCCTCTTTATAAAGAAGGGATGGATGGGTAGTGAGTGAGAAGTATGCTTAGCATTAGAGCTTGATGAAATCTGCTTTCACTCCTCTGACCCTCTTCTCTTTTCTTAACTTGGACCCCAATCACAAGTTCTTTCCTTTAAATCCTTCTAGGTGGTCTGTTCTCCATGGTTATTTTTTCTCTGCTTATGATTCCTGAATATACCCTCCCTCTTCATTTCTTTGTTGAATGAAATGTATTTTTCCATTTAATTCTCTGTCTCTGTCTCTCTGTCTCTCTCTCTCCCTCCCCCTCTCCCCCTGTGTTGTGTGTATTCTTGCCTCCTTTGACCAGTTCAAAGTAAAGCTTAAGTGTTACTTACTTTCCCATCCCTGCCTCCTTGTCAGTCAGTCAGTCAGTCAGTCAGTCAGTCAGTTAGCATTTCTTAAGTGCCTACCATGAGCCAGGCATTGTGCTATGTGCTAGAGATAAAAAAGAAAGGCAAAAACCATTCTTGTTCTCAAGAAACTCACTCTAATAAGGGAGACAGCATAATCCTTATTTTTATAGTCTTTTACTTCAACTCTTCTTCTTTTAACTCAGTTTAGTGCTTTTCTAGGTCATTGTGGAGTAGTTGTCAAGGTGGGAAGGTAGGGGTAATGGGCTGTACTGCTTCCTCTTACTCCATCATATTAGCAGGTCTTTCCTCTAACATCTTCATTTTAAAGACAAAGAATCTGAGTTCTAGAAAAGCTATCCAAGCTTTGATGCAAGGTTATACATTTAACAAATAACAGAGTGAGGATTTAAACATAGGTCCTCTAATTCCAAATAGAGGACTTTTGCCACAGGACCACAACTATCCCCTTCCAAATCCAGTTTCTAGGAATGCGCCTGTTTTGTATCCTGGGAGGCATTACCTATTCCCACGGGATTTCTTGGACCATAGTGCTGTCTTGCATGTCCTCTCCCTGAGGAGACAGGGTTCAAACTCATTAGGGAAGGTAAAGGAGAAACAGGTTGGAAAGCCGATGTACAACTATGCCTACTCTAAATTTTCCCCAATATCATGCCTCCTTCCAAGATTATTCAATGGGAGTAATTCACTGTAGCAATTTTGACCAAGATAGGAACAGGATGATGAAAACTAAGTCTGAGGGATAAGTGGAAAAGGAGGCACAAAAATAAAAGACCCAAGAATTCTGGACTTAGACTCAATCAGTAAGGAGCATTTAGTAAGCACCTATGTGCCAGGCACAATACTTGGCTCTGTGGATACAATGACCAAAGTCACATGGTCCCTTTCTTCAAGGAGCTTATATTCTAATGGAAAACCTGAATTTGAGTTCTAACTATGACACTGAACAGCTGGGTCATCTTGAGCAAGTCACTCCATCTTTCCAAGGCTTCATTTCCCTTAGGATAATTTCCCATATGATAACTGTTGTCAAGTATTTGAAGGGAAGTCAAGCATAAAGGGGATTGACATTGTTCTGTTTGGTCTCTGAATGCATACCTAGGAGCAAGAACAGTAAATTCTAAAGAGAGGAAGATTTAGACTCTCCGAAGAGAGCTATACAAAGGTGGAATGGCTTGCCTTGGGAGGTAGTGAGTTCCTTATTTCTGGTGGTATTAAAATAGAGGGTGGATGACTATTTGCTAGCAATATTAGAGAAAGGATTCCTGTTCAGAAAAGAGTTAGATTTAAATGAGGGTAGCGGATGGTGCACAATATCTGCTGCTTAACTGGATTTGAGTAACAAAACATAGTTGTCCAAAGGGTAGACTCCTTCTCCAGACCTTACCAAATTGCAAGGAAGGAAATTAAGTAAAGGATATAAATAGCTATGGATGGAGGGGGCTGGCGCAGAGGGTAGAGGAGAAAGAGTGTGCAAAAAGAAGCATGAAAGAACTTGCTTTTAGCTATGAACGTCATAGCCAATAACGTCTTGTTTGGCTGAACTCCCCTAATTTTTTAATCCCTACTGATTTTCAATTTGGAAGTATTAAGTACTTGGCTGCATGAAATATTACATAAAAAGTGCTAGCCTGCAGGGGGTTTCCAAACTAAGATGAATGATAAGGAAGAGGATTCAAACACCTAAACAAATGTTAACAGAGGCAAGCATATGATATTAAATAGAAATAGAAAGGGAAATACCCGCCATGATGTGGGGAGTAATGAGAATCTCTAGTTGGGTTGGAACCACTAGGACATTCTCCCACCCCTTTACCCTAGGGGTTGTCAATAATAGCTCACATTGGCAAAGCACATTATATACAATTATATACACACAATATACAATTATATACACACAATATACAATTGATCCTCTCAAAAACCCTTTAAAATAGTAGCATTACCCTCCTTTTATAGATGAGGAAAACAAGAATTAGGGAAGTCCACAGTCACCTAGCTAAGCATCCAAGGCAGAATTTGAATCTACTTCTTTCTCATTCTAAATCCAGTCCTATATTTCCTTTGCCACCTTGCCTTGGAAGTAGAGATAGGACACTTTTTTTTCAAGTATCAAGTGATTGCAAATTCCCATATGACTCCCTTAATAGAATTAGAATGTGTGTTTTCTCATTTACAGAATAGCACCTTATATTCTCAGCATGTAGCACTGTGTTCCACACATTTTTTTTAAAATCCTGACTTGTGACTTCACTGTTACATTAAGCATCAAAAGAGGAAACTCTTTCAACCAACGCATACTCACAGTTGTTCCAGCAATTTCTTTTTTTAGACAGTTGCCTTGGGCATTTGAAGGTTAAGTTACTTGCCTAAGGTCATACAGCTAATATGTATCAGATATGGGTATTGAATCTAGGTCTTCCTGATTTTGAAGCTGGTCCTCTACCCAACATGCCATGCTGATTCTGCTTTCCACACAAGAAATGTACAAAAAACTTATTGTTTGTTGAATGAGATGATGGGATAGGAGTGGGGTGGGGATTATTTATGAAGAACAATAGAAGCTCCTGGACATGTTTTTTACCCATTTGCTGTGACTATACTATGTTCCCAAAGAAAAACAGTGAATACCATTCTTGAAAAGCCATAGGGTGTTGACCTAGGCTACTACTTCACCTCCTTGTTCTGAAAGCCAAACAGTTCTGGCATAAAAGATTTGTTTCTGTGTGTGTTTCTCTGTTTGGTGTTGGGGGAGTGGGTGAAGGGGAATTGTGGGAAAGGAGAGTTGGAAAGCTTTTATCATCCTCCTTCCCAATGAGCCATATATGCCTTAGGGAGGCAAAGGTAGGGCCACAGCAGTTTTCTTCCTTGAATTCCAATTCAGGGCCCCTCCTGCAGTGTAGGAGATGGGGGACAGAGCAGCTGAAACATGAACAATCAGCACAGCTGGGATCCCTTTCCTACTCTTTGGCTGCCTGGGCAGCCTCTGGGCTTTCTATTCTGAGATTTATCTTCTGTTCAAGATTTATATGCCATGAAAGATTAGCATCCTTCTTAGCCTAACTACTCTCCATAGATTGGAGACCATGGGTGTTATGGAAATATGTAGATTAGAAAGACCTCAGCAGGATAGAAACCATTCAGAGAGAGGATATGAACATTTATGTTTTGTCACCCACGCCTTCCTTTTATATTCTTGGTTTCACCTTTCTTTGTATCCCTAGTGCTTAGCACAGTGCCTGGCACAAAATATGAGCTTAATAAATATTTGTTTGCTGATTGACTATTGAAGGATGAGAAGCTGTGGGTTGATTTTTCAACTTTGAGAGGCCCAACTCAGATGATTCCTGTGTCCTGAACTGCCCTAATGGCAGGGCTTGAAGAAAAATGCTCAGGTGTCCCAAAGATAGGATAATTCTTGGATTATACTTCCTGGAGGGTTTGGCATTGTGGTTTCTCATTAATTCATTTTGTCTTCATTGGAATATATTCTTGTCATTTCTATTCCCTAATCTCTTCCTTGCCCACCTTGTGGTCATGGAGCTGCAATACCTATATGTCAGTGTGGTATTACATTGTGTTAGAGGAGTGTAGTATGTGAAAACAGGAATAATAGCCAAAGGTTGGAGATTCAGCTTCTTGTTGGCACTTTCTGTAAACTCCAGCCTTTGATTCTTCAGGATTTGGGGATAAGTCACAGCTTTAATAAACATATTTGTATATATACATGTATTTCCATGATATATAACCATACATTTAAAATATTTATATATATTAAACAAATATGTGAATATATGTGTGTGTGTGGTTGTGTGTATGCTGTTGTTCGGTCTTTGAGTCATTAAGTCATTCAGTGTCTGATCACATTTGGATCCAAATGCCAAAGATACTAGAGTGGTTTGCCATTTCCTTCTCCAGTTTATTTTACAGATGAGGAAACTTAGGCAAAGTTAAGTGACTTACCCAGGGTCATGCAGCAAGTAAGTGTCTGAGATAAGATTTAAACTCAGGAAGATGAGTCTTTCTGACTCTAGGACTGGTATATTCCTTGATGCAGCCATGGAGACAACTTTCTTTAATATTTCTCTGTTTATCAGCATCAAGCAAGGCATAAATCAGAGAAAGACTTGCCAGAGGTGTGCATCACTGTCATGGAGGATGTCCTGAGCAGAGTCCAAATGGAAGAAAAATTCCCTGTAAGTAGCAAAGTCTTCTAGATGTTCATTTCTCTGGATGACTTAGTACTTATGGCACCAATGTCCAGTATACTACAAAACTGCTTTAATGAGCTCTATGGTCACTCAGAAGAGATCAGCCACAATGGAAAATTGCAAAGGATATAAAAATGCATATTGTCCATACTTTGACATATAGTTGGATTGGCAACACATTGAGTTAATCCATCAGTACATTTATCTTGGACAGGCACTGCATGTGGACAATGAATAGTGCTTAGAATCGAGTAAAAGGGTGAGCTAGACTGCATTTAGGAAATTTAGTGCCTTCAGCAAGCCCAAGCTTTTAAAACTGCATGTTGTAACAATATCTTACACCATATGCCACAATCAGCTAAAAACAGATATGTGATCTGAATATTAATGATCACACTATAAAAAAATTAGAAGAAATTTCAAATAAGGTACCTTTCACAACTATGGCTAGTGGAGAAACAAGGGATAGAAGCTATCACAAAAGATAAAATAGAGCACTTTGATTATATGATTAGCAAGATTTTTGCAAAAACAAAATTATCATAAGTTGATAAGTGGTCAATGTAGAAAAATATTTGCATCAAATATCTCCAAAGAGACTCAGAACCAAAGATATGCAAGGAACAGTTAATAAAGCGACAAGAATTTGTTAAGTACTTACTATGTGTCAGGAACTATGCTATTTGCTTGAAAACTAAGTTAAAACAAATTTATAAGAACCAAAGTGATTTGATTAAAAATTCTCAAAAATAACTTTGGGCTATTAACAATGATATGAAAGATTGTTCCCAATCACCAAGAGAAATGAAAATCAAAAATAACTATGATATTTCACCCCACACGCAACAAATTGGCAAAGATGGCAAAAGATAGAAATAATGTTGAAGAGTTGTGGAAAAACTGGAACACTGATACACTGTTGGCAGAATTGTGAATTGGTCCAGTCATTCTGGAAAGAAATGTAGAATTATGTTAAGAAAATAACTCAAATATCCATAGGCTTTGTTCTGGAGATCTTGCAGTTAGGCAGATATCCCAATGAAGTCAAGTATGAAAAAGGATGGTCTTATATACACCAAAAAATTAATAGCATCACTTTTTGTGGTATTAAAGAACTGAAAACAAAATAAACACCCAGGAATTGGGAAATGGATGAACAAGTTACAGTTTGTAAATGTAATGGGTATTACTATACTATAAGAAATTATCAATATGATGAAGAACTGGAAAAATCTATGTGAACTTATGCAAAGTGAAGTAAGCAGAACCAGGAAATAACAAACTGTTGTTGCTCAGTCATTTCAGTCATATTTGATTCTTTGTGATGTCATTTGGGGTTTTCTTGACAAAGATACTAGAGTGACTTGCCATTTCCTTCTGCAACTCATTTTACAGATGAAGAAACTGAGGAAAACAGGGTTAAATGACTTGCCCAAGGTCACACAGCTATTAAATGTCTGAGGTAAGGTTTGAATGCAGGAAGATGAGTCTTCTGACTCTAGGCCCAGAATTCTCTTTCCACTACACCACCTACTATGCAAACGGAGAAACAACCAAAACAAAACAATCAAAGATAAGATGCTGTATAATTACTAAATTTAACCTCCAAGAAGAGACATGAGAATGTTATTCCCATCCTTATTTACAAAGGTAATGAAATATGGGTGCGGAACACTGAAAATAATTTCATACATGGTTGATGTTGACTACTTTTGGCAAACTTGTTTTTTTCTTTAATCTTTTTTATGCTTAGTTATATGGGATGGCTCTGGGAGGGAAAAAGGAACAGATAGATTGGAAAATGTAGGTGATATTTTAAAAAGATGTCAAGAAAAATAAATAAAAATGAAATCTACTAAGACAAAATAAAAGGCCGCGCGTTGCTATACCATTTATGAGAGTAACCTACAAATATATCAAAAGCATCTTTCATGTTGCCTGACACAAAAATCCATTTTTTAAAAAAAAAATATTCTTCTAGTGATGTTCTACAGCTTTGAGTAAAGAAACAACACGATTACCAAAGAACTGAAAATAACGGATCACCCAAAAGGCAGTGGAGAGATTGGTTTTCTCTCCAAAAAAAAGGGTTCTCATTTGGAAGAGTGAGGGGCAAGGAGAGGTATATAGACTGAGATATATTATCTGGAATTACTAATGCATGAGAAGTGATTTGAAAAATATTATTCAGGAAATATAGTATCAGAAAAGTGGTGATGACTTGGTGAGAATGAGGGATAACAAAAAAAGAATCTGAATGCTACTCTGGTGAGCCCCAAAGATTAAAAGGCCTAGAGAAAGGCCTCTTGCATACTAAGAGATCCTTTATGGAAAACTGATGGGGGCACAACGACAAGAAATGAACAGGATGAAAAGGTGTGGATGGGTTGTGATCTGTACCGGTGGAAAGAATATCATGTTGATTAAATCACAGTGCTTTAAAATATTCATTCTACCAAACTAGATTCTTTTTTTTTTTTCAATAAAAAGCAGGAAATTGGTCTCTTATGTTCCCTACATCAGGCTACTTGGTGACATAGTGGAAAGAATGCTTGGCCTGGAGTCAGAAACACTCATCTTCCTGAGTTCAAATCTGGCCTTAGACACTTACTAGCTGTGTGACCCTGGACAAGTCACTTAATCCTGTTTGCTTCCTCTGTAAAATGAACTGAAGAAGGAAATGGCAAACCACTCCAGTGTCTTTGCAAGGAAACCCAAGTGGTTCCATGAAGAGTCAGACATGACTAAAACAACTGAACAAAAAGCCCAACAAAATTCCCTCTATCTCTCTGTCAGTTGTGTGGCTATGAAGGCTGCTCTACTGTAGAGAATCACATGAAAAAGGTGAAAGGTTCCCATCCATAGTTTCATTGAGGAGACCCTCAATACATGTACAGGCTAGCCTCATAAAGATTTTATAGCAATGAGAAAATAATCATACCAATCAATAGTTAATTTTCTTCCTATTTGCCATTTTGGGGCAACAATATTGTGCATGAACCTTTCTATTGTTTTAGAATGTTTCCCCACCTTGAAAACTGAATTTTCAGTATCTTTACAGCTGTTACTACTAGCACTAATTCTGTCCATATGATTTTGATGAGATCTAGTTATTTCTCTTAAGATTACAACTTAATGTTTATTATGTGTCAGATATCACAAGTATTAGGGATACAAAAAAGGGTGGAAACCCAGGCCCTTCCCCCAAAGAGTTTATATTCTAATGGGAAAGATGATCTGCAAACAACAATATACCACACACACACACACACACACACACACACACACACACACACTATAAAAAGGGAAGTAAACTCAGCTGCAGCTCATGAGCTCATAGCATTAGACAATCTCTCCTCTAGCAATAGATTGGACCAGAAAAGGTCTCTTGCAAAAGGCCTGGTATGAACTGTTTTGAAGGAAGACAGGAAAGCCAGAGGGAGACTATTCCAGGCATGAGTAAAAAGGAAAGCTGGGAGATGTAATTGTGCTTTAGGAACAGTTAAGGTCAATGTTGTTGAATTGTAGAATGCGCCAGCCTCAGACACTTAACACAGAAACTAGCCAAGTGACCTTGGGCAAGTCACTTAATCCCAATTGCCCTCCAAAAAGCAAAAAAAAAAAAAAAATGAATTGTAGAGTGTGCAGTAAATGTAAGAAGACTGGATAGGGATTGAGTTGTGAAAGGCTTTAAAAGCCAGAAGGTTTTGTATTTGATCCTAGAGGTAATATTCACTAGAGTTGGTTGAGTTTTAAAAGCTTTTGCATGCACAAAATCAATAAAGATATCATTAGATGAGGGGAAAAAAATTTACAACTTTACTGGCACAGCTTTCAAGAGCCCAGACTCCCCATCATGTGGCACCAATGGTACAGTGGAAGCGGCGGGGGGCGGGGGGCGGGAACTTGAGGCCTCAAGGCCTCGTGTGGCCCTCTAGGTCCTCAAGTGTGGACATTTGAGTGAATCCAAACTTCACAGAACAAATCCCTTTAATAAAAGGACTTGTTCTGCAAAATTTGGGCTCAGTCAAAAGGCTGCACCCAAGGACATAGAAGTCCACATGTGATCTTGAGGTTCCAGGTTCCCCACACCTGGGAAAGAATCTTGCATTTAGAACCAGAAGATCTGCACTTGAATCATGACTTTGCCACTTAGCATTTATATGACCTGGGGCGAGTAATTTCATCTCTTTGGACCTCATTATCCTCATCTGTAAAATAAGGGCATCCAACTAGATGGCCTTTGGCATTCTGTTTAGATCTATATCTATGATCCGATTATGAGGCATTGGAATAGGAAAACTGTTCTTAGGTGATGGAAGCATCCTAATAATAAATTGATTTGTTTGGCTCATCTTTCAATTTACAAAGTTAATTTCACAGAATCATAGAATCTCAGAGTCAGAAAGGATCCTAAAAGTCATCTGTCTTAATTGTTTTAAATAGGTATATTCTCTACAATAAAACCCGGTCATCTAGTCTCTACTTCAATACCTCCAGTAATGGGAACGCAGTACCTCCAAAGTCAGTCCATTCACTTTTGGACACCATTTTAGGAAGACAAGACTATATTTCACATTCAATCCCTTCCTGTCATTCAACTATCTACCCAGGCCATCTGTAGGGTCAATGCAATATTCACAGTGCCAATAGTCACTATAAAAATACCTGCATAGTGTCTGATAGGGGGAGTTCATTTGAGGCATAAGGGTTGTTGTGTTAATATTGATTGCTATTAAAATGAATAATAATATTGTACTGATATTATTTTAGTATCAATACTATGAAATTTCTCCCATGGTATGTTGTAGCACCAATGCAATGTTCACAGAGCCAATGATCACTATAAATATGCTGGCAGAGTGCTCAATCACAAAATATAACAGACTCTCCATATAGAAGACAGAAGCAAGACATTTATTCAGACACCAGAAAACCAAAAGCAGTAAACTGATTCCATCATAGTAGCAAAGAAATTAATAAGCCATAACAGTACAGTCACAGCATCCTTTAGCCTTCCCACAAACCAACACAAGCCTCACTGTCACAGAAGGTGCAAACACCAACTTTTATTCACAAGCCTGTCTCCCTCAGATGCATCCTCTCCTCCCAACCCTGTCTAACTGCTCTCACTCCCAGCTTCCTATGGGCTCTGCTCTACTTTTCAGCAAACTCCTCCCACCACAGGCTCCATGTGATTACACTTAGCCTATTAGGGGGCAAGGTATATTTTCAAAGCAGGGAAGGTTTTCAAATTCCCTTAGGCTTATTAAGGGGCAGGGAATATTTTCAAATTCCCATTCCCATTATACCATCTCACCATCTTCCTTTTGCCACTGACCTGGTTCTCTCTATCTGGTCCAACACCCTCCATACCAAATTAAATTCCTGGATCTTTATACCTGGGTCTTTCTGAATCCATGTGCTAGTCCCTGGGGAAGTTAATTTATACATATTTGGAATTCCTTCCTAATTCCTGCCCCACCCCCAAGCTGATTGGTAACTGAGTGTGTGCAAAATAGAACACTTAGTTCATTATATCTCCTGCCTAATCATTGAGATTCTAGATTATGCTTCAGCTTCCTATCCCATACAGCCACTTAGGCCATCTATGATAATGATCTGCCTTCCTCCTCTTTCTTCTCCTCCTCATTGCTCCTCCTCCTCTTCCCTAGAACAAAACTCTCTTCCATGGTTAGCTCTCCCCCTAAATGTATTATCCTATCTTTTCCTATTAGATTGTAAACTCCTATAGGGCATGATCTCCTATATTTTTACTCTTTGTATCTTGAGTTTTTAGCATAGTGCCTGGCATATAGCATGTACTTAATACATGCTTTTTTCCTTTCTTTCAGTCATTCATTCATCTTCCTCATGTCACACATAACTTTCTATTACAACTTTCACCCAGTTTTCCTAGTGCTGACCTCTGGGTCCCAGAATAACAAATCTATTCCCTCTTTCCCATAATGACCCTTCAAACACTTGAAGAGACCTATCATGTTTCCTAAATCTTCTCTCTTCAAGGAGAAACATCCCCAGTTCCTTCAGATGATCTTCATATGATGTGGTTTAGTTCTCTCCAATAGTGTACCAATTATTATCCAAGTAGGACAACACCATTGTGTCCTTTACCACTTAGCTTTGCTTTTGACTCTACCAGTTGTTTGCTACCAGAGTGAATGGAAGCCATAGCTGGCATTTCTTCTTCCCAGAAGCCTCCAAGGTAGTGGCAATTTGAGCTTCCCCATAATTCAGGCTCTTGGTTTAGAAGAAATTGTTGCATCCCCAGTCACCTTCCAGAGAGGTTGCCACCCAGAAAAAAGCCCTTCTGAGCATTTATAAGACCCAATACTGAGTGAGTACAGAAGTAGCTGTATCCATACTTTGTTTATTATTGACCCTTAAAGCTAAAACTCTTGAAATATCCCTGTAGAGATAGCAAGTGGCAAAAATAAGTTTTCCTACTTATTACTCTGTAGGGGATCTCCTGGATCTTCTCCAGTTTTAATTTCTGTGATTTTCAGAGTGTCTATCCCCAGTAAGTTGCTGCCCTCCACATGTGCATGGTGACAGCCTGGTCTGTCAATATTTATTTTCAAGCTGCTAATATTGATGTGTCAGAGCCAAAAACCATTCTCAGTCTGAACTTAATGGTGGGGTGGAAAATGAAAGTAGACAGGCTTAGTAGGAACTACTGCCAGGAAATAGATTCTGATCATTAGACACACACACCAGGGCACTCTGATTCTTTTCTACTATGTCAATTTGGGGCAGTTACTGCTAATAGTACAAGGCACCTGGATGATGGCAGGGACCATATCACATTTATTGTTGTATTTTCTCCCTTCTGCCCTTTCCTCACTCCTAGCATAGTACTGGGTCTCACATACAGTAGGTACTAAATAAATGGTTGTGGAAAGAATATGTATGGGTTATATACAGAGCAAATAAGCAATATACCACCTCCAGAACTTAAACCATTTTTGTAGCTGATCACTATACATATGTTATGATCCCTATATCCTACAAAACTATTTACTCTGCCACTTCAAAGAAGGGGGCAAGCTCCAAGCTGGCTCTGTTTCAAGGTCGGGGGCTATAATAGATTAAAGAGAGACCTAACCTTCCCAAGGATAACTTTTTGAGCCTTTTCACTTGAGGAAGGTCCAATTGTTCCATGGCAAATGGAAAATGTCCCTGAAGATAAGGGAAATTAAGGTTATTCTGAGGTAGGGCTCTTTGCACATTCATTCGAGAATGGCCATCTAGAGGAAACAGTTATTTCCCAATTTGAACACAGCAGTACTGGGCATTGCAGAACTAGCACCAGGGGTTGAGAGCCTAATTCAATCTTTCTTTCTCTTAGTGGCCACACATGCTGCTCTCTAACATACTATAGACTTTGTTTTTCCTTATCTAGTGAGATCCCTTTTATTTTATTCCCCAGACAAGCACTGGGCAAGACACTAGTAATGTGGTTATACTGCTTTTGAGTATAAATCAAATTAAATCTGTTTAAAGTACATTGCTACTAATCCCACCGCTTCATAAATGGTGTGGTCAGGACAGGTCAATGTGTGGTCTTTGTTGTTCATCCTTTGTTTTTGAAAAGGACCAGTGACATCATGGAATGATGTCTTGATTTTGCATGTGAATTGGACTTAAGTGAGGCAGAGTTGCACAAAGTCATAAGCATCACTCTCTCTTCCAAAGTTATCAAAGTCCAGTGGCTGGACAAAAGTCAGGATGATTGGGATAGCCTGGAATGCAGTGGATGGCCTTGGCACCTTTAATGTCTGAACAAGCTCTAAGCACTCCACAGTGCCTGCTTCAGCCACCTTTATGGCCACTAGAACAAATTGTTCTCATCCACCCATTCAACCAGGGGACATTTTCACATGCTTGGGGTAGACATTACCCTAACTCACTGATGGTTTTGAGGTCTGTTAGTTACCCTCAACCTGGTTTAGCCCATCTGCCAAGGTGTGGCTGCTGTGTATGCTACAGCTTCTTAGAGCTCCAGTTAAGAGGGTGAAAGGTGAACACTTAAGTTGGATAATCAGTCCATGAGGCCCAAGGCAAAAAAATGTCTTATTCCTCTTTCTTTTGTCTATTGTGCTATGTCTTATTCTTTCTTACCTATCTTAATTCTTTCTGACTTCTGACTTTTAATTTTATCTATTAACTTAACCAGAGCACTTCATTACCAAAAAACTCATAAAAGCTCAAAATCAGTGAGGCATTAGACAGACATGCCTATGTGGCACTAGAAAATCTCCCCAAGAACATAGATTTTGAGCTAGCAGGGACTTTCAAGGTCATCTCATTTTGCCTCTTAATTTATGAATGAAGAAACTGAGTCCCAGAGAGGTAAAATGGTTTGTTGAAGATTAAACAGATAAAAGTGACAGAATCAGAACTTGAATCCATGCCCTCTAACTCTACATCAGTATTTCTATACACCAAAGACCATCTACCTCTGCATCCACTAAGATTATCATTGTGAAGATTAACCCTTTACCAATGATAGCCTAAGGCACCCTAATCCAAACAGGAAGTTTAAAAACTCCATCTCAGTCCCAGAGGAACACCCACATTATCTGAATTTTGAATAGAAAAAAACTAAGTCTCAATAATATCTCAAACTGGATGACCCACAAGCATTTCAAGTTCAAGATGTCCAAAATGGAGTTCATTACCTTTTATCCCAGATACACCTTCCTTCCCACCTTCTAGATTATTGTTGATGGCACCACTATCCTCCCAGTGAACCATGGGCGTAGCTTTGGTGTCATCCTTGACTCCTTGCTCTCATTTATCCCACATATTCAATCTGTTTGCCAAATCTTGTCATTTCTATCTTAACACATCTATCTATCTATCTATCTATCTATCTATCTATCTATCTATCTGTCTATCTATCTCATCCTCTCTCCATTTATAAACCATCACTCTCATTGAGACTTTCATCACCTCTCTACTGAACTCCTGAAATAGCTTTCTAACTAGTTTCCTTATCTCAAGGTCCTCTCACACCAATCCATCCTTCATTCAGCTGCCAAAGTGATTTTTTATAATGTATAGGTCTTACCATTTCTCTCTCTCTCTCTCTCTCTCTCTCTCATTACCTTCAGGATCATGATCAAATTTAAACTCCTTTGGCATTTAAAACTCTTCATAACTTGTTCTCTTCCCATCTTTCCAGTCTTTTTATACTTTACTCTCATCCACACATTGCATTCCAGCAATGCTGGCTTACTTGTAGTTCCTGGGACTTCTCTATCTCCCATCTCTGTGCCTTCATACCGGCTGCCTGCCATACTCTCTTATCCACCTCATATTTTCTTGGACTTCCTTCAAGATTTAGCTCAAATCCTGTCTATTATAGGTCATCTCTGCTCCCTCAGACACTAATACCTTCCCCTTTCAGATTATGTTTTGTTTACTCTCTCTCTCTCTTTCTCTCTCTCTCTCTCTCTCTCTCTCTCTCTCTCTCTCTCTCTCTCTATATATATATATATATCTTGTATGAACCTAGTTGTATCCCTAGTACTTTGTATCATCCCCAGCACATTGGACATATTTAATATGTGTGTCTTGGCTTGACAGAGAGAAGACAACGTGGTTGTCTGAATTGGGCAAAATCTTATCTTCATCTTATTAACTGTGCGGGAATGATCAGGTCCTTAGCATACCTTAACATCATTGGGGGAGGAATTGGATTCTCTTGAGGGCTCTGTTTTGGATGTGCTGAGCTTGAAATACTTATAGTATATCCAGTTTTAGAACATCCAAGGGGTGGCTGGAGATGTGTGACTGTAATAGCTTAGGAGAGAGACTCAGACTGGATATATAGGTCAGGGAATCTTTCACATGGAGATAATAATTAAACCCGTGAAAGCTGATAAGATCAATAGCTCAAGAGGTTCTACACCCTAGTCAGAATATTTCAGTATAATACCCTATTACACTAATTAGTTTGTTTCAAACCAAGGGGCTCTGCCTCTTGCTACCTATATGTCCTTAGGAAAGTAACCTCACCTCTCACCTCAGTGTTCTCACTTGAAAAATCTAAATCCTGGCAAAGATGTTGTATATGTCATCATATCATTCTCCCTCTTTCCTCAAGGAGTTCAGCACCTGGATCACCATCTTTCTCCTCACTAACTTCTGCCCTTCCACCAGGAGTCTACAGCATCCATGTTGATCCTTTTTCATACTTCCTACCCTCCCAATTCCTCAATCCTTAAAACCATTGTGATACCTAACAGGATTGATTAGAAAGGGAACTTTGTTTTAATATAAATTGTTAATGTGTGTATAAAGGAATATCTCTCAGGTGGGATTTAAACAGTTTTGGACAAGGAATGATGTGGTGTAGATGGTTTCTTCCAACAATGCAAAGTGAGGCTATGACTGTATTGAAATAGTTTAATGTTATAAAGAGGCAGAGAAAAATCTTCTATTTATTTTTAAAAACTAGAAAAATTTAAGTGCAAAGAAACATAGTTCCAAGGACATCAAAGTGGTAAAGGACCCTATTCAACCTCTGAGCTGCAAAGCATGATGGGTAATAACAAACTTGCATAAGTTTTATGATGAAAGTGAGTAAAACTAAAAATGAGAAATTACAAGAAAAAAATGTAGGCCGAGATATGATTTTAAATGGACCTTTGATTTGATGGGGAAATTTGAGGAGTTATAATTTTTTTAAGTAAACATAAAATAAAATAAAGGTGGGTCCCTGAGAGTTAGGAGACTCTTATTTAAGTATAGGAATTTTAAAAGAAATATTAGAGAAAACTACAAGAAGAAACTAAAGAGAACTGGAGCAGAGAAGGGAGAGAAGAACTTGAAAGGAAGCTTTGCTACGGTTGTGGCAGTTAGAAGCATTCAGCTGATAGATGCCAAGTGAGTTATACTTTATTGGTTGGAGAGAGAACTGACTTCATTGACCAAGAGCTCCAGTGAAGCTATGCCACATCACCACATAGAATAAGAGATGAAGCTTCTCATAAGGGCTTTTTCCTCTCTGCTGCCTTATCTGGCTTGAGAAGGAAAGGAAAAGGAAAGAGGTGACTTTGCAATTGCTTTGGTATCTTGGTGAGTTTGCTTAGAGAGTCAACCTGAATTATGTAACTGTTAGCTCTCTACTGGATTGGATATGACAACCAAATGAACGAATGACTAGCCAGGCTGGTATTGGCTGTATAGCAAAGAGAGTCAGTTTGATGAACTTTACAGTTATCTGTTACTTACATTAAGAGCTATAAGACTTCTACATTTTCTTTTAAGGATAATGACTTAATGAAAGAAGTTATAAATACTATGTTAAAGTATGGAAGATAATTTCCCTAGATAAGAGATGGCAAGAAGTCAAGTCGTAAGCAGGGAAGCTATTTCTAGTGATACAGGTATTCCTGGATGACTGATAACATTGAAGCCTGTAGTCCAGAGTTATGAGTTACTCTAAACACATGAGTTTTTCTCCCTCATGTTTCCCTGTTAGGTTCCTGTAGGTATATGTTTGTTTATCACCATAGATCCTGAGTGCATTGGTAGGAGAATATGATCTGTGTTATGATGTATTTTATTATTTTTCCCCTTGATTAATATATTAATATTTATAGTTTTTGTTTTGTTAAGTAAAAGATCTAAGTGTCATTATTCTGAATGGTTATTTATGTAAATATCAGATACTGTGTAGATGAATTACCTTGTGAGTGGCTACTTATATACATAGAAAAGCCAACAAGCATTTGCTAACCCCTTACTATGTCAGATGGGACTCAAGAGCTAGAGTGGTAAGTAGGAGAAGTGTATCTCTCTTAAACAGGGTTACTCCTAAATCCTTAGAGGATTGAATACAACTGTGGAGGTAGTCTGTCTATGGAAATTTAATGGAGTGAATGAACCAAATTCAGAAAGTGGGACTTAGGCTCACTCTGTTTGAGGGCTATCTTATATAGCATTGTGAAGAAGTTTATACCACACATTTTAGCCTCACTGTAATGCCACATTCTATTGTTATGTCAGGATACCTTTGGTCCACATCAGGGGCATTTATTAAGTGCCTGTAATGTGCCAGGAAATGTACTAAGTGTTTTACAATATTATCTCATTCGATTCTCACAACAATCTTGAAAAGAAAGTATTGTTATTATCCCTATTTTACTGTTGGGGCAACTGAGACAAAGAAAGGTTGACTTGCTCAGGGTCACATAGCTAGTAAGTGTCTGAGATGAGATTTGAACTCAAGTCTTCCTAACTCCAGGTCCTGAGCTCTGACCACTGTGACATCTGGCTACCTGTAATTATCAGGCTCATAGGGATGGCCATACCCTGGATATTACCATTTCCATAAGTGTTCCATTCCTTAATTAGAAACTCTAACATTCCTGTATCTGACCATAACATTCTATCATTCTATTTCCCCCTCTGCCTCACATTTTCTAAACACATTCTCTATCTTTATTTAATCTCCCCATCTATCATTTAGTATTTTCTCAGCCCTGTTCTTATTCCACTTTCCTCCTTCCTCTACTGTGAATTAATTAAACCTTATACTGTCATCTCCTCCTGAATCCTTGGTCCCATTGTCCCATCAAAGTTCATCCTTTGCCAATCCATGCACCACTTCTGATTCTACCCACATGATGCTGAATAGAGCTGTAGGAAGTCACACAACTATGCTGCCTAGTTTTACTATAAATTCATATTATACAACTTCAACTGGGCCCTTGCTACAACAAAGCAATCCTTTTATTCCTCCATCAATGATTCCTTATCTGATTCCCACAGAAACTATTCCAAATCTTTTCTTCTAACCTCAAGCCTCCCACACCTCTGCTTCTCACACTTTCTCAGAGGAACACCTCATCTTTTCTTTTTTTCTGAGAAAATTTTGACTATTTGCTCTTCTCCCTTTCTCTTCATCTCAAAAACCCCTTAACATCACCCCTCCCCCCCATTCTTTCCTCCTTACTTCCAGTCTCTGAAAAAGAGATGGCCTTTCTTCTTGCTAAGGTTAGCTCCTTTACATGTGCCATTGATTTCACCCTCTCTTGTCTTTTCCAGAAGACTGCTCCTTTTTTCCTAACCATCAACCTCTTCTAATTTGCTAATTTCTTCCTTTACTGCCTTCAAACATGCCCTAATCCAGGGATGGGGAACCTGCAGACTTGAGGTCACATGTGACCTTCTAGGTCCTTGGGTGCAGCTTTTTGACTGAGTCCAAGTTTTACACAAAAAATCCTTTTATTAAGGGGATTTGTTCTATAAAGTTTCAGTTCAGTCAAAGGGCCACACTTGAGGACCTAGAGGGCCACATGTGTCTTGAGGTCTCAAGTTCCCCACCCATGCCCTAGTCTCACTCATTTCTTAAAAAAAAAAAAACAAACCAAAGACTTTTAAGACCCTCAAGCTATTATCCTAGATCTTGCTTCCATTTCTCAGATAAACTCTTTGAAAAAGTTGTCTATACTCACTGACTCTACTTCCTCTCACTTCACTACTCAGTGCTTTACAATCTAACTTTCAACCTTGTCACTCAACTCAAGTTGTTTCATCCAGTTAGTAACGATCTCTAGATAGCCAAATTTGATGGGTTTTTTCTCAATCCTCACCTTCCTTTAGCTCTGTAATGTATTTGACATGTTGACCACCCTCTCTACTAGATCATCTTTCTTTAAGTTGTTGTGACCTAGATTTCTCCTAGTTCCCTTCCTACTTGACTGACAGCTCCTCAATTTCCTTTGCTGGTACATTATCTATAGTATATCTCCTAGCTGTCAATGTTCCCCGAGGCTCTATCCTAGGCCTCCTACTCTTCTCTCTATATACTCTCTCTCATCAGTGACCTCATTAGTTCCTATGGGTTTTAATTATCATCTCCATGCAGATGATTGCCAGATCTAGACATTCAGTCTCAATCTCCTCTGAGCTTCATTCCATATCTCTAACTCAACATGTCCAAAACAGAGCTCACTATCTTTCCTCTTAAACCCATTCTTCTGCCAAGCTTTCCTATTTCTGTTGATAGTACCATCATTCTTCTAGTCTTTCAGATTTGTAGATTTGGCATTTTCCTCAACTCCTCAATCTCTCTCATCCCACATATTCAATCAATTATTAATTCATTTTAAAAAACTTTCTCTACAATATCTCTTTTATCCAACCTCTTCTTCCTACTCATATAAATCATTCTATTTCCCCCTCTGCCTCACCTTTTCTAAGCATATTCTCTACCTTTATTTAATCTCCCCAGCTATCATTTAGTATTTTCTCAGCCCTATTCTTATTTCACTTTCCTCCTTCCTCTACTGTGAATTAATTAAACCCTATACTGTCATCTACTCCTGAATCCTTGGTCCCATTGTCCCATCAAAGTTCACCTGGGTTTAGACCTTCATTATCTCTTGCCTAGCTTATTGCAATGGTCACTTAATTGGTCCCCCTGCCGCAAGTCTTTACCATTTTCAGCCCATCTTCCACATTGCTGCTGCCAAAGTGATTTTCTTTAAGTGAAGATCTGACCATGACACTTACATACTCAATAAATTCCAGTGGGTCCCTATTGTCTCTGTGATAAGGTCTAAACTCCTCTATGTAGTTTTTACAACCTGTCTGCAACTCATTTTTCCAGCATCATTGCACATTACTCTATCTTCTAGATCTTCTGAGATCTAGAATTGGTCTTCTCTCTCCTCCTCACAAATAATACTTCATTCCCCTTTGTTGTACTGGCTATCTCCCATACTTAGGATATGCTCATCATCTCTGCCTCATAGAATCCCTGACTTCCTTCAAGACACAGTTCAAACATCACCTTTCTACACAAAGCACAATAGAGTACTGAGCCTGACACATTGTAGATGCTTAATAAAGATCTTTACGGTCTGGATTCAGCAACCTTTCAGTTGTATCCAGAGTACAAATACATTTGCATGTAGTTGATACCAAAGTTCTCCTCTCTATAAGAACGTAAGTATACTTTGCACAGTTCATTAGCCAACTCAAATGTGACTTGAGGAACTTGTGAACCATGTGTTGAGGGCAGAGTTATGGTGCCTTGGAAAAGAGCTGTATGACAAAGTGGGAGGGGGGGAGGGGGGAGAAACAAAAAAGGAAGGAAAGAAAGAAGGAAGAAAGAAAGAAGTAGAAAAAGAAAAAAATTATAAGAAATATCACATCTTAGCCCAAAGTTGGTCTATTCATCTTTAGCTAATTTATCCTTAACTTTCAGTCAATGACAAATTGAGCAGAATCTGCTTTGAGCACTCTGCTTCCCAGAAACCTCAAAGTTGGTATATATATTGCAATATCCTTAGATCTGCCCTGCCACATGCTCTGAAAGCCCAGACAGGTTTCTGCCTAATGATATAATGCTTATAGCTAACATCTGAGGTAATGTGAATCAATCAGTGTAGTCGGAAAAAATTCTAAATCCTTCAGCAAAATTGCAAAATGAATGTGTCTTTTTCTTCCCCTGAGAAACACCCTTTGCTATTTGCCCAAAATCTCAACTCTTTCATAGACTGTAAGACCTGCAAGGGCTGCCATACAGTAATTGTGCCCATGGAAGGAACTTTTATGTGGTTCCTGGGAGTCTGACCCAAGCACCGGTAAACCTAGGAATCCAGGTACATATTAAAAACTTCACTGTAGCTCATAATAGTATTCTCAGGGGCTTTAAAGATTATTACCTTTTAAGAGAGGAGGCAACAGGAGTTCAGAGGCCAAATGCCTTTGGGCACAGTATCAAAACAAGTCTGCAACAGAGGTCCTGTCTCTCTAGATCCCTGGTTTTCTAGGACAAGTGCTCTTTTGTATCTGTGCTGGCTCACTGGGAGCAGCAGTCTCAGGGCTGTGAGATGGCAATTAAAAATATGCCATCTGCTATTCTCAACATATTCTGAAGAGCTCCCAAAGAAGCATTCATCTAGAATTTTGTAACTGTTTCAGAGATCAATTCCTATCTCCTTCAATTCAGGGTCAAATTACCTCTACCCAGCAGACCAGGCACAATGCCAAGATGCCAAGTGCCTGGGTGAATTATAAGGGAATTTATGATAGTCTGTGAAATATCACAACAGGGCTGGAAGTCACTAAGTACCTCCCCAGAACTCCCTGGCTCCTACTGCCATCCTGGTATTGATGAAATCACTTTTATGTTGCTTTTTTTTGTTTCTATGTGAACCATGTTCTCTCTCTCCCACCTCTCCCCAGCCCTAACCCTGCCCCCCCCCCCCCCCCGCCCCATGCAATTTCCTTGAAGTCAAGGATGCTTTTTTTCCCTGTATCCTAGTGCCTATCAGAGTGCCTGGCTTACAGTAGATACTTAATAAATACTTGTTGCATGAATAAATCAGTGCTCATCCTTACCATCATAAAAATGGGGTTCCATGTCCAAATGTGCTCTGAAGTGGTTTATCCCTTCATTCCTATTTTTTTGTGTGCAATTTAAATTTTTTTTTAAGTCGGAAGTGTTCATTGGAACTGTTAGGCCTCTTCCATGTGAAAAGGTGTTTATTGAGATCAGCAGCTTTTTCTACTCCTTTGGAAAATGTGCTAATCAATCTTCAAAATCCTCAAAATAGATACAAGTGCCAAACATGGGCCTCATCTGTAACTTCAGGACTATACTGATCAGAGTAAAATTCAGTGAAATTTGAGTAGTACTAAAGTCAAAGCCTGGTGAAAGCTTTATATAACAGATAAAGAGGACTGCCAGGGTTTCAATCTTCTACCTCTTCAGCCTATAGGGCAGATATGGGATAACTAGGTTTGGTATAATTTTAGTGGAGACTCTGAAAGTTTTTATAAGACTGTGGGAGGAGATAGAGCCTACTACAGGAGATTAAGTTTTTCTGAAGGACTCAGCTTTTACAATGAATAGCTGGTTGGAATTCCATCTTCTAGTATGCATTTCAAGGGAAGATAGCTAACAGCTAAATTATGTACACTCATATACAAAGTAAATAAAGGTAGTCATCAAAGTATTCAGCATTATGGAAAAGGCATGTTTTTCACTAATGAAATTAATATGATCCTTTTTTTTTCTATTTAGAGCAATTAATCTGCTCTATGAGGTAGTAGGTAAGGCATCAAAGCATCATTTCCTGCCATGTCGGTGCCTTGTTTTATAGAAGTGATCTTGGACTCTTTTTAAGAAGAACTTAAGTTCTAGAAGGTTTATCAAGTTGAAAAGATTTCTACAGATATGGCAAAGGCCCTTATGTTAATCATCCAAGGACCTAGCAAAATTTATTGTCACAATATTGGTCACTAGGTACTGAATTTATTTTGGCCACAGTAATTTATGAAGGCAATTTACTGAAATATAATGGGGTTGTGATCTGCATTAAGGGAGGACATACTTATGCCAATAGGAACTCAATTCCTCAATGTACCCAAGAGCTTGACAGCATTTTCTTACTTAGGTTTAACACGTATTTTTCATTTGTCCTTATAGTTCTGTCAGGACAGTAGGAGCTATCAGATCCATATAACTGATAGGAAAACTAAAGGAAGTAATTGAAATAGCTTTCCCTTAGACATAGAAGCCCCTTAAACCGTGTCCTATGAAATAATTCATGAGTTCATTTAAAAGAGCTTGGAGTCTTTGTAAAATCTAACTCTTTTGATCACCTCTTCTGTCCTCCTTTCCCTCCCACCATTCTGAGTTTTTAGAAGACAACACTGAGATGTACTTCGTGGTTTTGGTTTGTTTTGTCTTTGTTTTTTGAGGGGGGAAGGCAGGGCATTTGGGGTTAAGTGACTTGTCCAAGTTCACACAGCTAGTAAGTGTCAAGTGTCTGAGGCTGGATTTGAACTCAGTTTCTCCTGACTCCAGGACTGGTGCTATATTCACAGCACCACCTAGCCACCCCAATTCAGATGTACTTCTAAAGGGGAATATGAATTTTATACTCTCCAATAAATAATGGATTTAGAAGACATGTTTCGCAGGCTATTCAATCCAGAAACTCTGTGTACCTAATCACATGTCATCTGATCACAGTCTCATCTGCTTGCTTTTTCTTATTTGTAACATGAAGAAAAGAATTTCAACCACTTATCTTCAAGCAGATGAATATATATTTTTTTAAAAAGGTATCATCATTGATAGCCCTCGAACATTACTGATCATACATAACTCTTTCCTTTTTCATTTGCCTTCTGATTCTCTTTTCTACTCCTTCCTCCAACTCTACCTTCTTTCTCTTCTTTTCCCCTCTTTTTCCTATTCCCACTTTCCATGTCTTTCCCATCTCTCATTCTTCCTTTACTTTGCCCCCATCTCATATGCCTTTCTCCCATGCCACTGCTACTCAGTGGCACCCACAGATAGTTTTAACCCTGTTTGCAGAATAAAGATTACTATCTAAACCAAATACATAAAGAATAAAAGACAAGAAGATCAGTTCAGATAAGTTAGTAATTAGAAAGTAGTAATTAGTAACAATTATGGTGAAGTATTAAGCTTCTAAAATACAAATTCGTTGTGGTCTAGTGTAGATATTTTATCCAACACAAAGCTATTTTGGCACTACTTAAATAAGTATGCTAAAATCTACCAGCTTGTTCCTTCCCTAGACTACATGATCAGTTAAAGGAGCTTTTTTGTCTCTAATCCATGGTTATCTGTAAGTCTGGCACTATCATCTTCAGGAATGCCATTGATATAGTCAAACCAGATATTAGCAAAATAATCAACCAAGTTTCTCAAGGCATTGAAATCCCAATATACAAAAACAAAATCATTATTCTTATGAAAAAGATGGAAAGAAGCGGGCAAAATGCTACACAGTTAGGTGGGTTCAGAACTAGTTGAATGGTGGCTAACTCAAAAAAATACTCATTTCTACAAAAATTTTAAGGAATTCTTTTGGGAAGGGATCCAAGGATCTATGCTGGACCCTGTTCTATTTAATATCTGTAGCTTGGATAAAGTTACAAATCATATGATTATTAGATTCCAAGATGGCACAAAGCTGGGAGGAATAAATTAAGTGACAAAGTAGAAAACCCAAATGATCTTCAGCTAAATCACTGCCCTGAATCAAGTAAGGTGAAATTTAAAAGAGAAAAAATGTAAAATCTTAATTTGAATGCAAAAAAATTCACAAACATACCATGGAGAAGGTGTGGCTAGAGACAGTTCATCTAAAAATATATGAGGTTGTAACACATCACAGTAGAAAAAAATTCTGGCCCTAGAGTCAGAGAATCTGGATTCAAATCCCATTTCTGATACTCCCTATGTGACCTCGAGCAAGTCACTTAATCTTTCCAAGCTTACCATTCCTCATCTGTAAAATGATGGGCTTACATTAGAGGGCCTGTGAGGTCTGTTGTAGCTTTAAATTTATGATCTTTGTGTACTTTGTAGGATACAAGCTCAATAAGAGTTAATATGTGATGTGGAAAACAAAAAAACTATGCCAATCTTAGGTTGCATTTATAGGCATAGTGTTCAAGACTAGGGAGGTAGTAATTTCACTGTACTCCCTGTCACCCAATCTGATTCACCAAATCCTGAGAACAAGCTTGTTCACATTAGTCATGGGATTTGGAGGAGAAACCTGGAGAAAATCTTTCTTCTTTAATAAATGTTAGAAGATCTGATAATATTTTTTTAATAGAAGAAGGCATTTTTCTGACTGGTTTTAATTGATTAAAAAGTATCTATTAAGCATACCTACTATGTACCAAGAACTGTACAATGCTTGAGGAAAATGCAAAGTTTAGATAAGACATGCTTACTACCCTCATGGAACTTATTATTTATTAATGGATTGAGACACAGGTAATAATAAATAGTATTACATTCTGTATAATACTGAATTAGGGAGTTCAAAAAACCAGAATGCTATGTGAATTGTGAGCAGTAGGGTCATTACCAACAGGATGACTAAGGGAGGATTCATGGAAGTGGCTTCTGAATTGGGTTTTTAAGGAAGCATAGAACTTGAGTTTTCAAAGAGTAAAATTTTATTGCTAGTATATGCCCTTTCTCATCATTGGACAGTGAGCTAATTTTTTTAAAAAAACAATTGGGGTTAAGTAATGTGCCCAAGGTTACAGGGCCAGTTTTTTTGTGTGGGTGTTAAGTATCTGAGGCCTGAATCAATCCAGGGTCCTCCAGACTCTGGGGCTGGCTTACTCACTTCACCACCTAGCCTCCCCAAGTGAGCTAATTTTTTATAAAAATGGTCTGCACCTATGATTTCATCACAGTATAGAAAATTCCTGGTATGTAAACTTCCCTCACAAGTGTATATTGGCAACTAATGTACACTTTACTTTTAGAAATTTGACTGGAACCCCAAGAGGATAAGCAACTCCACATACCATACAATTATTATGTATTAGGGGTAGGACTTGAACCCCACTCTTTCTGACTTCATCCATTGAGCAATGATACTTCTTGAATTCATCACTGACTAAAATATTTTATTCTCTCCCATTAGATGTCTGAAATTTGATCACGCTAAGTACTCTCCCTTCATCTTTGTGTTGTGGGAGCCACATATCACTGAAGTAGATGTGTCTTTAGAAAGTCAGCAAGGAATTAGCTATCATCTTATTTAAAAAGCATACCCTGCACAGTCCTTTTCAATTCAGTCTTTCTCTCACACTGACCAGAATTACTAGGGTAAAGAAATGGATAATACTTGAGAAACTAACATCCCACTGGAGATAAGATTAGGCATTCAAATTTCAGCAATGGACTTGTGATACATGGCTTTCCAAGATCCATAAGAAAATGGCTTTTCAGAGATTCTAGGATAAGAAACTTACAAGCAGTAATGAAATGCATAATGCAAGTTTAAGATGAAGGTAAAAACTACATAGGGAGCAATTTGGAGGGTAATATTCTGCATGTAGGAAAAGGAGTTAACCTGATGGGCCTATAGTTTGAGGAAAAACTATTTTCCCCCCAAGGGAGCAGGGAGAAAGAAGTTAGGTGTTTTCTTGGTGCTATATGAGGAAACTTTAAATTGGTGACCTGAGGAAGATCTTGGCATTGGGTTATCACAGGAATTTGGGAATCAGATATATGTGAGAAAACCATTTCTTTGCTTGAACTAGCTTTCTGTGGAGTGTGAATCTCTGCCCACACTCCTTACTTCATTCTTGTATGTAAGAAGTGAAGAAATTCCTCCCAGGGTTAGCGTTCCACCCCTCCAAAACTCTTCCTCTTCAGAATTGTTTATCTCTCAGTTGTCTATTTGCCCCTAAGATATTTCTACATGCTGCTCACCTTGTGCAGTTTCCACATGGCCCCTAGAGGTTTAACTTCATGCTTGCCATGTCTGCCCTCCTCCAGACACTGGTAGCAGACAGGGGTACGACAACTCACACAGTACATACTATAGTTCTCCAGCTCATGATCAGTGCACGTGGGAAACTTACGAACCCCGGTACCCCCTGCTGCTCCTGCCCCAGGGCCTGGGCTTTTGCTGCTGCTGCCGCCACCGCTGCCGCTGGGGGCTCCTTGGGCAGCACCTAGAGGTGCAGAGGCCTCCGGCTGTGGAGGCGGCGGTTGCACCAAGCGGTGCTTGGCAAACGGTCCTCTGGACGGGTGGCATTTGATCTGGCAGGCAGAGCAATAGAGTACATCGCACTGCTCACAGAGAGTAGCTGCTGGTTCTGGAGGGGTGCGGTCGCAGAGCTGGCAATGGGCAACGACAGCTGCTGCGGTTGCTCCGGTCCCAGAACCCCGGCTCTGTTGATAGCGATGTACAATGGCCTCCAGGAGCCGGTTGCGCTGGAAGCCACGGAGGCCGCGGTGGTCCAAAGAGGCGCTGCGGTGGCATTGAGGGCAGGTGATGGAGCTGGAGGAAGAAGAGGACAGGGAGGAACAGGCGGCTCCCCGGGCAGCGGCGGCTGAGGAGCCTGGGGGTGCGGGCACCATGGGTAGTACTCGCACTCCATTAGGGGACTTAAGGCTGGGAGTGTAGGAGCCATAACCGCTGTCCGTCTCGCTATGCAGGCTGAGCTTGTCAGCGTGATCCCCTCCCCCAACAACACCACCTACACCGCCACCGCCGCCGCCTCCACTACTGCTAGTGCCTCCACCACTACAGACTGCTCCGGTCCCAGTTTCATATTCCGGTGGAGGACCTGCAGTTGAGCCGGTGGGCAAGGAAGGGCCCCGAGTATGCAAGAGAGGCGGAGGCAGGTGCTGCTCGCTGTCTGGAGTCTGCACAGCTATGGTGCGGGCACAAGGCAAGCAGACATTGTGGGAACAGGGCAAGATGATAGGCTCTCGGAACAGGGACCCACACACTGGGCACTTCAACTCCTCTTCCATCTCGGCTTGGGCGGCGTCGGTTGCTCAGAGGCTGGCGGGAAGGCTAGGAGCCCTGGGAGTTGAGGGGGGTGAGATACTGATTAGCACCGGGTAGCCACGAAGGTAATCGACATCAAAGAGTCATGGTTTCCCGCTCCGCCCCCACTTTGTGGTGCACACTTTTTTCTATTCTTTTGCTCTGACCGCCTTTATGCTTAAGGCTCCTGCACCCGGCTACTTTCCCTCCCACTGCCCCGGCCTGGAGTGACTTCCTCTCTGTCCTCGGGTAAAAACCTCCAAGTGATATGTGATGAATCAGCAAGAGCGCCTCCCTGTGTTGCCGAGCTCGCTTTTCAACACCCGGGCTAGGGGGGCAGGCAGCCTGTCTCTCCTCGCTCTCCCTCTTTTGCTGCAGCCCCTTGACTACAGTAGGTAGATATCAGGGCCCCTTCACCGAGAGGAAGTGGAAGGTATAGGGAAAGAGTTAGACTTGCCTTGAGGCAGAGCTGGATTCAGCACCAGGACCCTGTTGGACAGCGCCCTACTAGCAGAAAATGCCTCTATCCTTTGGAGATAAACGAGGCGCTGTCGGTGAGGTGGAAGGCGGGCCGAACTGCTGCTGCCGCTGCTGCTGCTGTTCCCGACTGATGGAGCGCTGCTTGGGTGGGGATGATTCGGCTACGCCTCATAGGGTTGCTGCGGCTGCCAACTGCTGTCGCGGTCAATCCCAGGCTAGGCAAGACAAGCTACCTTGGTTTTCCACTGCTAGTCCCGAAGCACCGCTGACCTTGGTCTAGCGGAGGATGGCAACCGTCAGGCTGAGGGCGTGATCCCAGATTGCACGGGAATTCCCCCCCTTCCGCCTCCTCCCTCCTCCTGGTCTAGGTGCTGGTGCGTGGTGGAGTTGTAATTTTCATAGCAGAGCGTAATGGGGGGTGGGGGGGGCGGGGAGGGAAGAGAGAATCTGCTTAGCAAATAAGTGCTTGTCTCACATGGCCGGCTGGGCAAAGGGAAATTTTAAAGGGATTCGCGGAAATTGGATCATTATAAATTACAATCCATTATTTAGAGGGAGAGCACATTTTGGAAGGAGCACCACCCTATCCTCCCATCATCCCCACACCTCTTTTCCCTGCTTCCTCCCCCAAAATAACTAAATGAGGAAAAATAGGGCTGCCAAAAATCTGTAGCTTAAAGATGTATTGAAGACACAGGTTGAGGGCTTCTTTTCAAATCTATTATGGAGTTAAGACGCTGGTCACAAAATGTCGGACAGCATTAAACCAGAGGATGAAGCTTTATTAAATTATTTAATATAAGATCTTTTGTTTATTACACACATCGCCTCTGAGCCATGGCCTAATAACATAGACTAGCCTTGTAAACAGTCTGGATTTCAGGGTTAAAAGAGAGGAAGTCCTGGTGACCAGTGAAACGTAAACCCCCCCACTAAATTATCACATACCATTGTCAAGAATTAAGCACCAAGACCATGTATAGGTTATGGTGGAGAGGGAAACAAGGGGACTGGAAGTGTCCAAGGAGAGCAGGGAGCAGGATTGTAAGTTTTGTGAATGGAAAATTCATCACACCCTCAAATGCAAGCCACTAGCGGCGGGAACAGACTACCCACGCAACCCTCGAATCTCAGTCTGCTCTGCAGATCTCTCGGATTTCTATGTATTGTGGTGCAGACAGAAGGGAAGAGATCACAAATAGGAAGCAGTCTGCCTACGGAAATTTCTCGGCAGCATGAATCAGAAAAATATTTAGATACTATTTATTTAGAAGTTACATGAATATCCAATCCCCTCCTTCCCATAGCTTCCTGGGTATGCAGAAACAAAAGGCATAAAAACAGAGTAATTGCATACGGCATCTAAATCATCAATACCTTAGCGTCAGTGGCGAAATGCTATTTCGACTCGTCAGCAGAAAAAGGGATCAGTTTCTTCAACCATCACTAAGGCATTCCAGCTTTCTACCAGCCACCCCGCCCCCTTTCCCCTTTGGCTTTCCACGAGGCAGGTTGTTGAGGAGAAAAGGGAAATCTGAGAATGAATGGGTAGAGAGCAGGTAGACGGTATCTCTCCTCAAAGCTCACTTTAGTGGTTAAAAAAAAATACCCCTGTGGATTAATTATCAGGGTGAGACCTAACATTTGAAAGCTCTGTTTGTTCGTTGCTTACCTGTCTGCTATCAGTTTGCTTGACACATCTGCTATAGAAAGAGCAATCGTGGTGGGAGTTGCCTTTAACGGACTTTATCCAACTAAATTCAACAAACAATCTAAACTGTGTTTAGAAAAAAGAGCTAGGCTGGGTGCTGAGGGGGAGAGGCAAAGAAGCAGAGATGAATTTAATTAAGACACAGCATATAAGCAGATAACTATAATACCCAGTGTGTATTAGCAAGATGCTTAAACAAGTGATATTTCATGTCAGAAGAGATAATTGTTTCTTACAGAGGGTATCTTCATGAAAGATATATATTTTTTTGAGTTAGGCTTTAAAGAATGAGTAGAAATTTGCCAACTAAATGAGTGAGGACATTCCAGTTGTGAAGAAAAGTGCAAAGGCAAAGAAATAGGAAGGAGAATGGTTAGTGGTCTACATCATTGAGCAATCCAGTTTGCTCCAAACCTTTCAAATGTTGATGGGAGTGAAATGAAATAGGACTGGAAAGTGGTGTCAGATGGTGGAGGGCTTTGAAGGCCACGCAAAGGAATGAGTGTGCACTTGACTCACAAGACCATAGAGAGCCACTGAAATTTTTCTGAGCAAAGAAGTAGCATGATCCAGTTCTAAATGTTAGTCTGACAGTGGTATAAAATATTTATTAGAGGGGTGGCTACATGGCAGCAGTGATTAGAGCACCAGTCCTGGAGTCAGGAGGACCTGAGTTCAAATCCACCCTCAGACACTTAACACACTAGCTATGTGACCTTGGGTAAGTGACTTAATCCTAATTGCCCTGCCTTCCCCGACCCAAAAAGCAAATTTAAAAATGAAATATTTATTGGAAAGTGGAGTCAGGGAAGCCTGTACAGAGTCAAAAGCAAATCCTGGGTAATTTTCCTTATTTCCATTGGGTGATCAAATCCTATCACATTAACCAGGCTTCAGTAGGGCATTGTTTACTTTTGCATTATTACTTCACAAGGTTGTTGTTAAGGAAAGTACGGTATTATATAAATATGAATTATTATTAATACTTGGTTGACAGCCTCTGGTCTTAGCTGCCTTCAAAAGATACAGCCAGAATGAATTGGATCCTGCCTGAAGAACTTAGATAAACTTCCTAAAAAGTTGTCCATAGCAACTTACTCAATATCTTCACATATGGCATTCTGTCTTTTGTCTCTCTGTCCTTATTTTCTTCCTATTCCTGGAATGCTCTCCCTCCTTACCTTGGAGTTACTCTTGGAATATATAGTTTCCCTTAGGACTTGGTTCAAGTACTATCTTCTATGAGAAGCCTTTCTCACTCCTGCCAGGTGCTAATGTTTTCCCACTTAAGGCTAACTTGTACCTACATTGCATATATGTTGCAAATACCTATATATGTACAGGTTGACTTCCCTATTAAAATGACCTTGAGGTCAGGAACTTTTTTTTTCCTTTGCACTTAGCATAGTGCCTGGCATATTGTTGTGATTTATGAATGCTTGTTGATTTACTAGATGACTGATGTCAGCGACTTGGTAGCATGATAGCATTCAAATTCATTTTCCTTAAAGCAATACTCCAGGGCCTATTCTTTTCCAATTTTTTCCAAACCTTTCCCTTTCCCAGTACACAAAACTTTCACTTTAATTCTGTTGTTTTGGCAGATCCCTGAGGCTGATGATGAAGTGAAATCTCTGGAGAACATCCCAGACTTAGAAAATTTCAGTGTTAGAAAGGACATTAAAGAGCATCTAGTCCAACATGTCCCTGAACAAAAATTCCCCCTCTATCTCCCTGTAAGTCTTAGCCAAGCCATTGCTTAAAGATGATGATGGAAAATTAACTACCTTCTAAGGCAGCACACTCCACTTTGGAATAGTTATAATTATTAGACAGTTTTCCCTTATAATCTAGTTGAAATCTGACCACAATATGCATCCATTTCTCTAAGTTGTGCCCACTGAGCCAAGAAAAACAAGAGTAATCTCTCTTTTACACAACAGACAGCCCTTCAGATCCTTGAAAACAGCTATCATGTCCACCTTAAGGTTCTTACTCCAGGCAAAATATCCTCAATCTTCACATGGTATGATCTCAAGGCCTCATAGAATTCATATGGCCTTGTTGTTCTCCAGGTTGTTGATGTTCTCCTAAAATGTGGTACTCAGAATTGAACATACTATTCTAAACAGAGTGTAGAGTATTCTGGGTTCTGGATAGTGTGTTCCTTTTAACATAGCCTAAGTTCACATTAGTTTTTTTTTAACTAATCTTTGCAGTATACCTAAACCTGAAGGTAATTTTTCATATGATCTGCTTTATAATCATAATTCTTGATCTGACCCAGGCTGTACTCAGAGACAAGTAGTGTTTAAGAGACATAGGTGAGGGGCAGCTAGGTGTCACAGTGAATAGAGCACTGGCCCTGGAGTCAGGAGGACCTGAGTTCAAATCTGGCCTCAGACACTTAACACAAAAAAAAACTAGCTGTGTGACCTTGGGCAAGTCATTTAACCCCAATTGCCCTACCTTCCCCCCTCCAAAAAAAAAAAAAAAAAAACGACCCAAAGAGACATAGGTGAAAGAAAAACATATGAACTTTGAATGGAGAGTTTCCCAATGCCACATGCATGTGAGAGGAAAGCCCCCCCCCAAGTCCATTAATTTCCATTACCTGCACCCCCAAAGACTGCTAAGAAAGTATAACTCCAATAAGATCTTTCTCTCCCTTGCTTTGCAGAGGTTGCACCTCACTCCTCAAAGTGCCCGTTTAGTTTTGTGTATATTCTATTATCTATACTAATCTGTATAACTCCCCCAATTTCTGTTTCACTGTTTGTTCTGATGAAAATGGTTGCTTATTACTTATAATTGTCTTTTGTGTGCAACCAGAGTATGGTAGGAAGGAGTTAAGTTGACTGAGAGTAAGCTAATTGTTACTTTTTCCATTAGACTGATCATAGAAAATCACTTTTATTCTGAACATATAAGAGAACATTATACCCCTAGGCTGCAAATATCTCATCTGGAATATAGAAATAGATATAATGCTATCCCAGTACCACTATATGTATATGTGTGTATGTGTGTGTGGGTATGGAAAGAGAGAGAGAAGATATTTATATGTGTATGTATATCTATCTATATATGTATGTGCATATGTAGATATATGTGTGTGTGTATGTATGTCTCTCTCTCTATAGTTTTCACATTGTCTCCTCCATTGTAAGCTTCTCAAGGGCAGGGACTGTCTTTTATCTTTTTTTGTTTCCTTAGCATTTAGCACCATGCCTTGCACACTGTGGGCACTTAATAAATTCTTATTAATGATGGTGATGATGATAGGCTACTGGTAGTATGATTACAAGCTTCCTCTTACTTTTCACAAAGGTGGAATTGCAATCTCTCCAGAAATAGAGTGGGTCACGTTCCAGGTGATAGCTACCTAAATAAATACATCTCTGAAACATGTGCCCCTCTGGGTTAATATGTCCTGGTTTAAACCCTATTTGTCACCGGGGACTGAAAAGCGTCAAAGCAGCCCTAGTAGTTAAACGTATACACAGAATGATCTGCCTGATGCAACTCCCCTCCCATGTGAAAACTAGGGTTGAGCTTGCCTCTGAAAGTTTGTGATGATGTAGAATGGAGGGGTTCTAGCTCTTCATTTCAGAGCATGGATACGTATTCTCTGACTGCTTGTGTTCCAGTTACTGTGTGGTGAAGAAAGCTCCTTTTGGTTAGGGGATGAGCCAGCACTGAGAGTGCCTGAAAAAGGCCTAAGAAGAGACATTCTCTTTCCTTCAAGTTGGCCATCGAGTATAAAGAAAGAAGACTTTCTCATTTCCCAGTTGATAAATGGTCAAAGGATATGAACAGGAAGTTTTCAGAGAAAGAAATTAGATATCTACAAGCATATGAAGAAATGCTCTAAATCACTATTGATTAGAGAAATGCAAATCAAAACAACTCTGAGATACCACATCTCTCCATTCAGATTGGCTAAGATGACAAAACAAGAAAGTGACAAATGCTAGAGAGGATATGGACAAATTGGAACACTAATACATTGCTGGTGGAGTTGTGAACTTATCCAACCATTCTGGAGAGCAATCTGGAATTATGCCCAAAGGACTATAAATAATTTCATACCCTTTGACCCAACAATACCCCTTCTAGGGTTATATCCCAAAGAGATCACAGAAGTGGGAGGAAGACCCATATGTACAAAAATATTTATAGCAGCCCTTTTTGTGGTTGCAAAGAATTGGAAACTAAAGGGGTGCCCATCAATTGGGGAATGGCTAACCAAGTTGTGGTATATGAATGTAATGGAATATTATTGTGCCATAAGAAATGAGGAGGTGACGGATTTCATAATTACCTGGAGAGACTTATACAAACTGATGCTGAGCGAGAAGAGTAGAATCAGAAGAAATTTGTATACAATCACAGACATATCATATGTGTGATGACCAACTATGACAGACTGGACTCTTCTCAGCAATGTAGTGATATAAGTCAATCCCGAAAGACTCAAGAAAGAGAGAAATTCGACATCCAGAGATATAACTAAAAAGAACTGAGCCTGAATCCTGATGGAAGCAAACTAAATGATCTTTTTCTTTTCATTGTTTGGTTTTATTTCTTCTTTACCATCTTTCATCCCACCTAGTATGATACGCCTTTGTAATTGGAATAATGTCTAATATGAATGTATTTGCAGATCCTATACTGGACTATATGCTGTTGTGAGGGGTGGGGAGAGGGAGGTAAAGGAAATTTGAAAATCAAGGAACTATGGAATTGAATCTTTTTAACTGAAACTAAACTAATAAATTCATTAAAAAAAAAAAAAGAAAGAAGACTTCCTGAGTTTCAGACGACCAACAAGGAAGGGTATCCCAACAGGCCTGTGAGCACATGGCCCCCATAACAAACTTGTGTCTAGGATGGGAAGATTTTCTCCATTTTGTGTACTCTTTCAGTATGAGGTCCTTGTGAGATTTTTAAGAATCCAAAAATTAGTGTCCATAAGAGTGTTTTCAAGCAACCAAGCCCAGCCAAGATCACAGCCATGAAGAATATCCTATGGGACTTGGTGAGTAGTAGATGAATGTCAGTCAAGACAAAGCATCCTGCAAGCATGTTTATCTATGCCATATTTGGAAGTGAACTTGGTGAGATGAATATTTTGTAGCATCTCCTTTTAATTTGAACCCACTTTCTTCTGAGGCAGACTGAGGTGGTAGGGGTGAGATTTTATTCCCTCAACTTTGGGAAGGATGTGTTTATACACTTTATATTTTATCTTCTCAGCAAATAGCCTTTTGTAAAAGCTAATTGATTTTAATTGGCTAAATGTTATTAAAGCACTAATCATTGGTTCAGTCAATGGTATTCTAACTAAGATTCTAACTATAATTGGTGATTGAAATTGGGGAAAACACAGAAGAATAGGGACTTTAGCCAATAACTTTGTAAGAATAACCAACCCTTTGGAATTTTCCCTAAAACTTTGAGAGGGAAAGTGTAGTTAGCTGCCTTTTGGGGACATGACTTGCCATGAGGATGTGTGAGTTGGTATAAGGACTCCCAGAATTTCTATGGGTTACGATGATTTATTTAACAATAACCAGAAAGAATATTAAGCAAGGATACAGTATTAGTTCAATTGTTTTCCTGCTTCAGCATTTGTCATGGTGGATCACCAGTCAGAAACCTGTGTTAAGCCTGAGTTGATTTCTTGTGCACTGGATTTTGTATTTAGGTGATCAGGAAGCTATGTCAATGATTCAGTTCCCTAGACTAATTATTGAGGATGGTTTCGTCAACTTCTTTTTTAAAAAATAAATTTGCTGATATCCTTTGTTGTTGTTCATTTCACCAGAATTTCTTCCAGGATCCCTCTTTCCATTCCAGTGAGCAATCCCCATATAACAAACAGCATTATAAAAGAAAAACAGAAAAAGGAGAGAAAAAATCAGTAAAACTGAGCAATACATTGGGAAAACATCCAAAAATATATATAATGTATCATAACTGTGGGTCTTTCACCTTTACAAAGTAGGTAGGACTATTTTTTTAATATCTCTCAAATAGATCCATGCTAGTTCTTTTTAACTTTTCAGTGCTTACTTTTCATTATTTTGTGCTTGTTTTCCCATTTATACTGTTGTAGTCATTGTGTATATGGTTTTCATACCTCTTCTTACCTCACTCTTCATCAGATCATGTAAATCATTCCGTATCTCTCTGTATTCACAATATTAATAATTTCTTACAGCACAGTAATATTCCATTACATTCATGTGTTGCAATGACAATCCCTTACAGTGTTATTGTGTGGCTTAAAGAGAGGCAGAGTAGACAACTCTAGTCTTTCTCCAACCAACTCTTCTCCAAGAAGGAGACAGAGAGAGATAGTATGGGAGGAATATCTCACATAAAGAAGATAGAAGGCTGTTACAATGGAGGGGAAGAGCAGGAAGGTAAAAAGGGAATGAGTCAACCTTACTCTCATTGGATTTGGTTTAAGGAGGGAATAATATACACCCTCAATTGGGTATCTTATTCTACAGGAAAGCAGGAGGGAAGGGGAAAAGAGGGGGAATGATAGAAGGGAAGGCAGATTGGGGAAGAGGGTAGTTAGAAGCAAACTCTTTTGAAAGGGTACAGGATCAAAGGAGAAAATAGAATAAATGGGGGACGGGATAGGATGGAGGGAAATATAGCTAGTCTTCCACATTGTAACTACTATGGAAATGTTTTGCATTGCTACACATGTACAACTTATTGTTGCTTGTCTTCCCAGTGGGAGTGGGTGAGGAGGGGAGAAGGGAGAGAATCTGGAACTCAAAGTTTTAAAAACAAATGTTAAAAAAAATTTTACATGCAACCTGGAAATAAGATATACAGGCAATGGGGTATAGAAAACCATCTTGCCCTATAAGAAAGTAAGAGGGGGATCAGGGGATCTAAAAGAGGGCAGATTGGGGGAAGGGGTATTCAGTATCCTTGCCATCTTAGGGTAGGGGAGTGATGGGGAGAAAATTTGTAACTCAAAATCTTGTGGAAATGAATGTTGAAAACTAAAAATAAATAAATAAATCCAACTCTTCTCCAAGGGAGACTTTTACTCCTTCCAGGAAAAGAAGCAGGAGGTTTGGGCCAGAAGTTTGACTGCTCTATTTTCCCTAGGAAGAGGGAATATAGAACTATAATTGTGTCTATCTGCTCCCTTAATTTTTGTTAGTCTAAGAGATATAGTTTTCAGGTTCAAGATAATTTCTGATCATTATTCATTTAGTCAGGTGAAGGGGGTGAACCTCAAGCATTAAGTCTAAGGCTCAACTCCCTTCCCACCAAATAGCAGTTCCACAAAGAATACACACACACACACACACACACACACACACACACACACACACACACACACACACACAGGAATTTTCAAAGAAACCCATTTATTTAATTTAACAGAAAAACAGAAATCAGAGAAAGTATATATGAGACTATAGACCAGACAATACAGAATGCAGGAGATCTCCCATTTGAAGAGAGATAACTCACTTCAACCAAGATACAGAGTCCTAGATTTCACCCAAGGAGATTACTGTAAATAAAATTGGAGAAAAGGGTAAACTGAAGCATTTCTCTTTGCATTATAACATTTATTAACATGGGCAGCTGTCTGTCAATAAAAGGATCAGTGGCTTGCCTCCATTAATGCTAATGACCCTAAGCAGACAGCTCCCCTTTTATAGGTTTTGGAGAGTACAGGACAGAACAGGGTAGATGACATCAGAATTCAGGACAACAGTATTAGTTACAGAGCTGAGGTATAGGGAACAACATGATTGGTTGTAAATTTGGTGATAGGGGCTAACAATGATTCCCTCCTTCTCTCCTGAGATAAGAAGTGCTCATTGTTTGAGCACTTGAGGTGCAAGACAGTGAAGAGATTTTTGGACAGTAAGCCAAACATCCTTGAAGGATAGTTTGGTGGTGTAAAGATATTGGACCTGCCTCCTTTGTGTTCACACAGCATCCCCCAAGGTCAGCTAAATGCCTCGAGGCAAGAATAGATCAGTGATTAGCAGGAAAGATATAGTTTAAAACTAACTCATTACAAGCCAGCTGAATTCTGAATCAAGTTCAGAGACAGAGAATCATGACTTAAACAGTTACAGGACAAAAACAATTAATTATAAATGAGATTAATAAGAAAATAATACAGAATTAATATTTATCATTTTAATTCCCCTTTTGATTAATAAGAGACAAACATGTCTCTCATAGATTATTTATCTTTAAGCTAATCCTATAAGATCTTTGCTACACTCATTATTAACAGTACACAGATGCCAATTCTTCTGATATAATTTTAGGGGCAGATTTTAACACAGCAACTAATGGAAAGTCTAAAAGGAGTAACAAGACTGATTAATCATGACACAAGTCATAGTAGAACTATCTAAAACCATGGGTTAAATTTAGAGAGGAGATTTATGAGTCTCAAGGTAACTAAGGAAACTCAGCAAGTAAATATGGAATAACAAAAGCAAAAGCAGTGCAACAATGATCAGTAACATTAACATCAAGTCTCCTAGTATCCAAGTAACCCATGCCCAAAGTCCATTTAATTAGCACATTTCATTTTGGATCCCAGATGTTCTGTATAATTATCTGGCCTAGGAATAGGACTTGTTCTCAGGACACCTCTGAAGTAGAGATTTACTTTTCTTATTCCATATTGCTTGTAGAAATTCTTAGATGTTCCTGCTAAAACCTTTCACAAAACAGATCTCAATATACTTTAGTATACTGATAAAATTTTATTTCTCCAATAGCAAGTTCATATGATGAAAATCAACTCCAACCTTCTGGCTCTGATCTTATTAACAATAGAGCTTTAAGAAAATTATTAAATTGGGAACCCATACTTTACTTAAAACTTCAGAAAATTTAAATTCTTAAATACCCCTTCTTGTTTCTATCTTTACCTAAACCCTGTACTTTCTATGAATACTGTCAATAACCGGAAGAAGAGTTTTTTTTTTTAAAAACCATATGGATGTGACTTGTAAAATGAGCCTTTCTGGTTAAAGATTTAATATTTACCAAAGTAAACATGTAGCATGTAAGGTAGGATAAGAATACTTTTCTAAGTTGTTATTGATGCCATAATCATTTAACTCCCTATAAGTTAGCAAACTGTTAGACGGATATATTTAGGAAATTCAAATACCAACTGAAAAATCAAAAGCTAAATATTTTGTGATACCATAGGAGGTAGAATTCTTAAAACCCTTTACATTTCTGAAAACCTTTTAAATTACATATGTAATTATCCTTTATCTTGTTACTGCACTTATTTAGAACTCCAAATTTTTTTCAGTTAATTCCAATTCAATTCCCCCCTTAGGAGGAGTAGAGACTGATAAGGATTTAATCCTTAAATGAAAACACAGGCAAAAACACTTTTTGCACAGAGATGACCTCTATTACACAAATGGCCTTACTCAAAAGCTGCAAATTTTATTCCAATTGTAGCAAAAGAGCTGGAATGAGAAGGGTAAATATACTAAATAATTAATTTCAAATTGTATACAAAGAACAGTACATATCAAATGAGTTGTCTATAGTAAAACATATTTATACTTTAGGACGTGCTTAATGCACAGGTGGTAATCTAAGTAAAATTGGACTTTCCTTCAAGGTAACATAAGGTACTCCTCAAAGATAACTGATGACAGTAAAGTTTTCTTCTTTAAAACAAAACAAAAGATATTTCTGACAATCTCACTAATTAATAAATTTATATAAGCATCACTGTCCAATTACTTCCATATCAGTCTGAAAAAATTTTAGGACCTTATCTTATACATGAATATAACTATAAACAGACAAATGATGAGTCCAAATACCCATTTATCCAGTTGTTCAGGATATGGGAATGACTATAATCTCAGAGTGAAGAAAACAGTAAGAGTTGCTAAGGTACTACAGGAACAAAATTCATTATAAAAAAGCATAACTTAACTTGCTGTAATGGTAATGTGATTTTAAATTTGAAGATCCCTTTGTGTTGGCAAAAGTTATAGGTACTTAGCACTTAGTAACTGATCAAGACTCCTGTCTCCTGTTACTGATGTAACAGGAAGGGGTTGGCTGAAGGAAGTAGGTAATACTGTGTATATAAGAAAAGCCCCAGAGAGGCACAGTCAGAATTTCCTTGAGACCAGATCTGGTGGCAGAACAGCTACAGAAGAATGTAAAACTGAATCATTAAACTTGTGGTGGTGGAGCTTCTTCTAAACAGGAGCCCAGAGCCAGGAGGCTGGAAGCCAGGATCCCAGAATCTGGAGCCAAGAGCCCCGGAACCCAGTAACCAGGAGCCCAGGTGACTGAAGTATGACTGGGATGCTGAGATTTTGTTTGTTTGTGGCTTGGTTGAGCCTAGAATTCCCTGGAGTGGAAATGGTGAGAGATCTGACATGAACCAGACCCTGTGAACTTCAGGGTAGAGCAGTTCCTGCCCAGAGAGCTGGTCAAGGAACTGGCAGCTGTCTGCCATTGAACCCAGTTGACAGTCTGGGGAATCCAGGTAAAATCTGACACCATGGAAGGGGATCTAGGGAATCTGAGAACAAGCCCCAAGTCAAGATGAAGAAAAGACCTCTCCTTGGGTACTGAGTAATTATGGAATTATAGTTTACTAGTAACTTAAGGGGTGGAGGGGTTTGTGTATGATACTTAAGTAAGACTTTGCTGAATAAGTGACTGATTTGTACTTTGAGTACTTTGAGATATTGTTACTGATAAGAGACTGATTGAGTTAATCAAGACTTTGCCCCATGAGTGGAAGACTTTGACCATGTACTCTGAAACTACTGATAAGTGACTGATTGAGTTAACTTAAGAGTGAGTATTTTACTTTGAGACTATGGTGTGAATATTATATTGTGACTATTATGTGATTGTTAATGATAAGCAACTGAGTTAACAGTTGTCCTATGAGTGGAAGACTTGGACTATTGTACTTTGAGATTATATTGTGATTTTCTGTGATAAGTTGTAATATTGTGAATGCTGTACCTTGATTTCCTGTGGATGTTTTGCTTTGATTTGTTATGGAATAAATAGAGTGATCACTATACTGAGTAATCAGAACCTTAAAAGCTGTTCACAGTAGCATTTTTCTGGAAAGCTTCTGTGCATGGCATTATGCTTGCCCTCATTAGAGAGATTTGCTATGAAAGACAGAAACATGGACATACTTGTGACAGCATCAACACTGGTTCTCCAGGCCTAAGCCCAAGGACACAGAATGACTAAACACAAGTATAATATGATAAACTATCCTTAGTTTCATTTCATTTCAGGTAAGAAATAATATAAGCAGCCAAGTATATGACAGGATGCCACAGCCAAGTTCACAATTAGTCACTTAAAAAGATTTTTATATGGGAAACTGAGTCAAGAGTGTCCTACCTTAGTCTTCCCAAGGTTGCTCTACCCCCTAACCTTTTTTCCAGAGACAGATATTTGCTGGCCAAAAATCACAGACCTCACTACCATTGAGCTGCTAGCATTTTTCACATGAATTTAAAACATAAAACAAAACTTTGTACTAATCAGATGATCTTAATTCAATCAAATGCATATTCAAATTACCTTTATATAAAAAAATCATTCATCCTACCACAAGTAGCTTTTAAATTCACAATCCTCATAGTTTGGAAGAGGCATTTCATTAAAGACCCAGTTAGCCAAACTATAAAATATACATATGCCAAATGAGATCATATAAGACAAATGAATCTCACTATAAAATTACTAGGAGATACATATAAGGCTTTATTGGTTTAAATTTACAACTGTTATTGTTAGGTCAATTCAAAACATGCAATAGAAGTAATTGTTTTAAAATTCCTTACTGTATTTAGAGGATTTATGAGATCTTAGAACTCTTTATTTCACAAATGAGGGTATCTTAAAGAGATTTCTGTCATGTCAAATTCACAGTAAAAACACTATTAATATCTATTGCATTGCTAAACAAACAATTTTAAACAATTTAAATCTTTCTTTTAACAATTGAATCTATAACCCTGAAGAATCCAGATTAAAAAGAATTTACCATTTTAACAATATTTCTAATATAATGCATTATCAAGTTAATGTTAGGTATTATCTTTATCAATATCATAGATCAATAAATTGAGGTAACTTGTCTTAAGGTCACACAATTGACAAATTTCCTGACTCGTGAATTTCCCCAATACTTTGTCTCAATGCCAAATAGTAGAATAAATTCTAACTTATCATAAATATCTTATTAGGAGAGGCACAACTCAGTTAAAATAAGACCAGAATATGTCTGATTATACCTGAGTCCATTTTCCCCGGTGGTATCACAAAGAATTTCAGTTTCACTAGGGTCATTTATTCCAAGTATTTTGTATTATGGGACCTAATCTAATATGAAGTTCCATTCTACCCCAATTATCCCAAAGGGGAAGCACGCTTAAGAGCAAATTTTAATTTAATTTAAATCTGGGTTTTATAATTACTAATGGCAACATTTAAAGTCTCAGAAAAAAAAAAACTATGGCTATCAGTTTACTTCTAGCTCTTTATAAATTTTCTCTATTTACTTTCAAATCAAGGTTCAGTTTGTATTATTACTACAGTTTCCCTAAAGTAAATACCTAAAGTTTCTCACTTCTTTCTTGCTTTAACAAAACCAAAACATCCCTCAAAACTTTCTTTCCATATGCTTAAACTTTGTCACATACCTCCAGTGGTCTTGAAGACTATAATTTTTATTCCCTTCATATTCTTCTCTTTTTTAAAAAATTAAATGATTTATTTTTAGTTTTCAACATTCACTTCCATAAGTTTTAAATTTTCTCTCCCTCCCTCCCCAAGATGGCTTGTAATCTGACATGAGCTCTACACATACATTCCTACTAAACACATTTTTCATATTCGTCATGTTGTATAGAAGAATTATAACAAATGGGAAAAACCATTAGGGCGGGGGGGGGGGAGCAAAATAAAGCAAAACAAAGAAGAAAATAGTCTGCTTCATTCTGCATTCTGACTCCACAGTTCCTTTTCTGATTGAGGCTGGCATTTTCCATCATGTGTTCTTTGAAATTGTTTTAGATCCTTGCATTGATGAGAAGGGCTAAATATCTACTAAGTATCTAAGAACACTACAGTGTTCTCATGGTTCTGCTCCCCTCAATTAGCATCAGTTCATATAAGTCTTTCCAGGTTTCTCTGAAGTCCACCTGTTCACCATTTCTTATAGCACTATAGTATTCCATTGTATTCATATATCACAACTTCTTTAGCCATTCCCCAATTGATGGGCATCCCCTAAATTTCTAGTTCTTAGCCATCACAAAAAGAACTGCTATAAATATTTTTGTATATGTGGGTCCTTTTCCCATTTTTATGATCTCTTTGGGATACAGCCCTAGGAGTGGAATTGCCAGGTCAAAGGGTATGCACATTTTTATGGCCCTTTGGGCATAGTTCCAAATTGTTCTCCAGAATGGCTGGTTGGATCAGCTCGCAGCTCCACCAACAATGAATTACTGTCCCAACATTTCCATATTCTCCCCAACATTTATCATTTTCCTCTTTTGTCATGTTAGCCAACCTGATAGATGTGATGTGGTACCTCAGAGTTGTTTTGATTTGCATCTCTTTAAACAATAGTTATTAAGAGCATTTTTTCCTATGACTAAAATTAAAGCTAGCTTTAATTTCTTCCTCTGAAAACTGCCTGTTCATATCCTTTGACCATGTATCAATCAGGGAATCATATTCTTCTCTTAAACCTTTTATTTTTCTCACTCCCAAAATTCTCCTTAGTATTCCAATTGTATTCCAGACTACTCTTAACTCTTGAATCTTTACTTCACTTGCCCCCCCTTTAAATTTAGCATACTTTGTTGTTAAGCAAAATCAATGATTTAAAAAAAGACTTTTATTCTTAAGGTGCAACATTGACAATATAAGTCTAATAATTAAACTGTTGAATTATGGTCAATCAATTATAATTCTGTTATTCTTTAAGAAATGCAAGTACCAGGTCGGCTAGGTGGTGCAGTGAGTAAGAGCACTGGCCTCGGAGTTGGGATGACCCGAGATCGAAACCAGCCTCAGAAAATGAGCACCCACACATAAATAATGACTAGCCATGTAACCTTGAGCAGTTACTTAACCCCAATTGCTTTAAAAAAAAAAAAAGAAATGCAAGTACCCCAAATCTTTTAAGATATTCTTAGCAATTATAGAAATCTTCAACAGCTCACAAGAGCTTGATTTATTCAAATAATAATTGTCCTGTTATATTATTAAATGGGTAAGAATCTCATAATTTATAGTAAAATTTCTAATTTCAAAGCTCACATACTAATTCCAAAAATTATTTCTAAATCGATCAATACCTAATCTTAATTAGTAAAACTCAGAAGCATACAATTAAATGTTATAATAAAGTTTTTCTTTAGAAAACATACAGAAAATTTTCTCTTTTCCATGAACCAGGATATTTTAAATATAAGCTTCAGTCCATTTTTTTTCCTCTTTGAAACTTCACTGAAAAAAAAAGAAAAGAAAAGAAAGGGTGGCTAGATGGTGCAGTGAATAGAGCACTGGCCCTGGAGTCAGGAGGACCTAAATTCAAATCTGGCCTCAGACACTATTACTAGTTGTGTGAACTTGGGCAAGTCTCTTAACCCCAATTGCCCTGCTTTGCCCCCCGCAAAAAAAAAAAAAAAAGAAATTTCACTGAAAGCCCTCCAATCAAACCACTCCCTAATCAGGAAAATAATCTTCACCAAACAATAAAGTTTCCACTTGGCAAGCAATGAGTGATAAGAAGACCTGAGTGTTATTTTCCTTATACCTTTTACAATTATATTCTCAACAAGTCTAAGGAATGTTAACCCAAAACTCACCAGAATATTCAACGTTCACAAAAAAATTTGACCACAATTTGGAAATCCACAGTAGAAAACTTAAATTTTTAGTTACAAACTTGGTTTCTAAATAGTTTACGAAGTCATAAATTTCTGTGACCTCAGGGAAAAGATTCCCCTGCTTCTTATCTGTCTTTCCCCTTGCACTCTCAAAACTTGAATTTGTAAAAAAGATAGACTTTCCTTAAGGTTTAGAGAATAAAAAAATTATATCACAAGACATGGACCTTATAAGGTCCATGCCCACAATATTCTAAAAGCAATCTTAATAAAATGGTGGAGATAGACCATATAAAGACATATTGTAGATACTCAGACACTGACAAAAAAAGCAGACAGCAATGAGAAATAGGTGGCTCAGTGTTTTCTTATTGGTGAGGTTGTAGCTACCAGTCTTCTGAATATTTACTTCTACTGATAATTTACCTCCTCTGCTCAAGGAAATTTTTTACTGGTTCAATTTGACTAAATGCCACTGACCATCTTTACATATTACCCTACTAGTTTGGTTGCTGAAGATCATTCTCTCTATGTCTCTCTATCTCAGTCTCTGTCTCTCTGTCTCTCTATCTTTCTCTGTCTCTGTCCATCTGTCTGTCTCTCTCATATCTCATTTTGGCAAGAAATTTTATTTAATTCAGTGTTCTTATGGGTAACCAACTAAAGTCCACTTTGATCAGAACCAAACATGCCAGACTGGAGAGACATTAAAAGCAGTATTAAAGATTAGTGCCTGGGGGCGGCTAGGTGGCGCAGTGAGTAGAGCGCTGGCCCTGGAGTCAGAAGGACCTGAGTTCGGATCCGGCCTCAGACACTTAACCCACACAAACAAAAACCTAGCCGTGTGACCTTGGGCAAGTTACTTAACCCCAATTGCCCTAAAAAAGGGGCGGCTAGGTGGCGCAGTGAGTAAGAGTGCCGGCCTCGGAGTTGGGATGACCCGAGAACAAAATCCAGCCTCAGAAAATGAGCACCCACGCATAAATCAAATGACTAGCCGTGTAACCTTGAGCAAGTTACTTAACCCCAATTGCTTAAAAAAAAAAAAAAAGATTAGTGCCTGGTTTTTGGTAAAGACACAGGCATCTCTCAGTCCCTACTAGTGGCCACAATGCCAAGGACTTTGTGTACAACTTTTATTGTCCTCCTATCCTATTTCAAGGGATCTTCTTTAGAACACATTCTATTAAAGGTCATCCATAGGAATCTAGCTCAAGCTTGATCTATCTATCTATATATCTATCTATCTATCATCTATCATCTATCTATCAATCATCTATCATCTATCTATCTATCTACCTAATTTATAAATTCAAAATCTGTAGCTATTAATACAAATAGAAATACTAAAACCAGACAGAAAAATACAACACTTACCTTTCTCACCCAGAAAAGATCTGATTGTTGTGAATAGGAAGGGAGCCTATCCACAGCCACAGAGTCCCTAACAGAAATTATCCCTTTGTGGGAAATTATTCCATGTGGGCCCAACAGAATAGCGGGAGGTTTTCATAAGGGGTGGGGTGGGGCGGGAGAAGCTCTTATTCCCTATCCCACTGCTACCACCAAATTGTCACAGGTGAATTTGAAAAAAACATAAACTGAGGCAATTCTCTGAGCAAGATAACATTTTTTTTTAATTTAAAGCAATTGGGGTTAAGTAACTTGCTCAAGGTTACACGTCTAGTCTTTATTTATGTGTGGGTGCTCATTTTCTGAGGCCAGTTTCGATCCTGGGTCATCCCAACTCTGAGGCCGGAGCTCTTACTCACTGCGCCACCTAGCTGCCCCAAGATAACATTTATTAACAGGGGTATGCTGTCTGTCTATAAAGGGGTCAATGAATTGCCTACATTTATGCTAAAGGCCCTGAGCAGACAGCTCCCCTTTTCTAGGTTTTGGTACAACACAAAGAGCAGAACAAAGTAGGTGACATCATAGGGTTGAAGGCAACATGATTGGTTACAGAGTTGAGGTGTAAGGAACAACATGATTGGTTGGAAATTTGGTGATAGGGGTTAGCAATGACTCTCTCCTTCTCTCCTGAGACTAAGAAGTGCTTCTTGTGTGAGTCCAGGTACAAGGCAATGACTCAGATTTTTGGAGAGCAAACCAGGCATCCTTGAAGGATAGCTTGGTGATATAAAGATATTAAACCTGACTCCCTTGTGTTCCTCCAAGGTCAGCTAAATTCCTTGAGGCAAGAATAGATCTGTGATTAGCAAGAGAGCTGGATTTTTAAGCTCAACCTATTACAGGTCAGCTGAATTCTGAACCAAGTTCAGAGACAGAGAATTATGAAAGATCTTGGGGCTGAATGTAATGGAAATGCAGATTTAAAGATCTTCCCTATCCCTAGGCCCTTTGATTAGCTTAAGAGATTCTGAGAACCTTCCTTGATTTGAAAATATACTCTGCCTCCTAATAGGCTGAATGTGGTCACATGGAGCCTATGGTAGGAGGCTTGTTTTTCAGGAATGCCTACACCTTGATCCTGTGTGATTGGGCAGTGGGTCAAGAGGTGGTTACATTCTCTGATCCCAGAGAAGGCTATATAATCCCTGATGTGAGGCTTTGTTTTGGGGCTCACTTTGAGAAGTGTTGTGTGATTTGACCAGATGAGACTCTGGGCAGCTGATGAGAGCCCCCCCAGCTTTGAAAACCCAGATGTTGATGCTTCCCTCTCTGGTAACTGTGATTTGGTATTGATGTAATGGTTGGACAGTTTGGAAGCCTGTCTGCTTGATCTGTTTGTTTCTCTGTCTTGTAACTTCTGTCTATATACTCTGAAGTTTGGTGTGCTGATCTTTTTTCCCCTGAACTAGGTAAATGATATATGTTTGATTGATTAAAGTAAGCTTGTTAACCCATTTTGAGTTGCTTTCCTTTAGAAAAGCAGATCTAAGAACCTGTGTTGGCAGCCACCCTGGGGATGCTGGGGGTGCTTGCTGCTACAAGCAGGTACAGGACAAAAACAATTAATTGAAAATAGGATCAAGAAGAAAATGATTCAGATTATTATCAGTCATTTCAAGATGTTTTCCAAAGTTTCAAGTATAGTCAGTTTAGGATAGGGATATGATGGAGACTGTCAGCTTTTCTAGTGTCAGTTTCTTCCCAGAGTCTTTTCATTCAGCAACCTGAAGTGGGCTTGGCATCATCCACCTTCCCTCTTAAAGATGGAATCCAGAAGTTCCTGGATCCTGAAGAGGTTGGATTGAACCTCTCCTTTTTCCCATTCTTGCCAACTCTATCCTGCTCCTCACACAGTCTCAGGGTATAGAGTTCCCCCAGTGAGGAGAGTCCCAAGCCAATGGGGACTGATGTTACACATATACAATAATTTGTTTAGCCATTCCCCAATCAATAAATATCTACTTTGTTTCCAATTCTTTGCTTTCATTATGTTTTAAGGGAAAACTAGCCTAACTTTCATGGGGGCAAATGTTGCTCTTATGACATCCTACACCTTGGTAGAAAAAGTCTCAAAAGTCTTTTAGAGGACCTTCTTAACTAACCACTTAATGACCCTAGGACCATTCCAGGATAGTCTTGAGCTTGGGGATGTGAGATACTTGGTATAGGCAGCACTAAAGGAGGAGATTAGTGCAAATTAGGAAAAAGAAAATCAAATCACATCCAGAAAAAGAACTATGGGGTGGGAATGTAGAATGAAGCAGACTATTTTCTTTTTTGTTTTGTTCTATTTTGTTGTTTTTTTTTTTCTTTCTCATAGTTTCTCCCATTCGTTCTAATTCTTTTATGCAACATGACTAATGTGAAAAGGTGTTTAATAGGAATGTATTGTAGAGCCATATATTGCATGCCATCTTGGGGAGGGGGAGAAAATTTAAAACTTATGGAAGTGAATATTGAAAACTAAAAATAAATAATTTAACTTAAAAAAGAAATAAAGAAAAAGAAAAGCAGAAACACATCAACAAAAACAACAAACAATCTAACAACTCCAGATTATGGAGTAGAATGAAGACCAGAAATCCCAAGCTTTGCCTTTTGGCTTCAGAAGGATTAAGTGTGGTGGCTAATGTTAAATCTTTGCAGGTATCTGTTTCCCAAGATAATATGACGACAATGACCTAGAGCAATACAAGGGATATCAGAGCTAAAATATAAATAATGACAACTCCAGAAAGTTAGTGATGTTCATCGTGTGCCAGGGTCACCTGTAGTAAAATAACTGTGCCCTCTTGGATGTAGTCTTTCCTGTCACCAAGATCAATACTGAGACCTGCCCTGTACCCAAGGGGGTGCTAAAGCCAGCTCAAACTGGCTCATCAGAGTTGATTGTTAAATTTTTAGTGTGAATATTTACACCTTGAAAATTGGCAAATGCTACAAATAATATCTTGCTTTATTTTTATTTTTTGCTTTTTTTGGAGGGCAATTGGGGTTAAGCAACTTGCCCAAGGTCACACGGCTAGTTTTTTTGTGTTAAGTGTCTGAGGCTGGATTTGAACTCAGGTCCTCCTGACTCCAGGGCCAGTGCTCTATTCACTGTAACACCTAGCCTCCCAAAAGCTTGCTTTATTGTACTGTTCACTTCTAAACTTGGGAAAGTGATGGGGGAAAGTGTTAATGACACCAAATTAAACTTAAAAGTGTGTTTGCCTTCCCTTCATTATTAGAAAGTAACGCACCTCTCAGCAATTCTACCACTTGGTCATCTAAGCCCTACTTGAGAAGGATTTGTTCTTTGAAGACTAAGTACTGCAGTGGAATCAATGCAAAGGAGCCCTATCAATTCCAGATTATACTAAGAAAACGTCTACTGTGGACATAGTACAATCCATTCTACTAAGGTCCACACTGCTGTTGTTCATTCTATTGTTAGGTCGAGTGCTGTCCCCATCCCCACCTGATAGGGTTGAATTCTATGCTAGCTGAATCCTCCCTGACCCACCCTATGCTAGAACTAGAGTTTCTTCAAGGGCTAACACTGCCCCCGAAGTGTTAACTAATGAATGAAATTATTAAATAGGGGCAGACATGACTGATTCTTTGGGTACTTGCCAGGAAACACCATGATGACAGTGGAGAGTAATACCTCAATCACACTTTAATAAGGCACAGAAAGTACAGGGACAAATGATACAGAAAGTTCAGAGACAAATGACACAAGGGGGAAGACATACAGGGTCAGATAATATAGGGATAGGGATGGGATGGTGGAGGAAGACAGGCAGGATGGGGAAGAGGATGGAGAGGGAAAAAGTCACTTATGTAACCACAGATCAGAGTTTGGAGCACTCAGGAAGCATGGACCCTTAGGGATGGTAGAGTGTTTGGAGGACAGGAGTTTGGGGGCTCATTTTTATAGGGTTTTGGAGTAACTCTTCAGGGTTAATTCATTGACATATCTACATCACCCCAAAGGTATCAGCAATACTTTAGTGTCCTTTCATTAACATTAACATATCTATATTATCTAAAAGTTATCTAGAACATTTGGTGTTCTGCTGGTCTTACTACAGATGTCTGGAGCTTATCTGAGGCTCACATAGTATGGGCAGTTAGCAGAACCAAAAGGGCCCTTACAGCAAGGACTATTTGACTTTCCCTCATTTAACATATAGCCTCAGAAAGTGATTTTTATTCAATTTATGATAGTCTGGCAATTAACTGTTATGTTCCTTTGACCTATAAGACAGACGGTAAGTGACTGCTAGGTTCTCCTTTGCAATCTTACTTCCTGCTAGCTCCACCTTATACTGGCTATTTATAAACTTATTTACTATTTTAACTAGAAGTGGTGGTGTTCAAGGACCAGAACAAGGTATAGTTTTAACATGACCTTATGCCTGGGCCCAAGAACCACAACTTTCTCACTGTGCCAGGACCTAAGCCCCATTAAAGCTGAGACCTAGTATTATGGCCCTGTGCCAAGCCAAACACTGCTATGGTTACTACTACTCAAGCTCTCTCTAGCCTTTGACATTGTTGATTATCCTCTTCTTGATATTTTCTTCTCTCTAAGTTTTTGGAGCATCATTTCCTTGAGGTCAGGGACTGTGTTTTGTGCTTTTAAAAAATATATTCCCAGAGCTCAACACAGTGCCTGATCCATAATAGGGGTTTAATAAATATTTATTGCCTGAGAGATTGCTACTGCCCCATTGTACTGGGACCAAGCTATACTCTGTTTGTTCCAGGACCTGAGTACTAGAGCTAATGTTGGTCAGCAAACATATATTATGCACTTACTGTGTGCTAGGTACTGTACTAAGACCTGAAGATAAAAAGAAAGTTTTTTTTTTTAATTATCCTTGCTCTTAAGGAGTTTACATTTATTGAAGGAGAAAACACACAAAAAGTTACATATAAGATGCATATAGGGGAGGCTAGGTGCCACAGTGAATAGAGCACTGGACCTGGAGTCAGGAGGACCCAAGTTCAAATCCGGCCTCAAGACACTTTACACAAAACTAGCCGTGTGACCTTGGTCAAGTCACTTAACCCCAACTGCCCTACTTTCCCCCCTCCAAAAAGCAAAAAAAAAAAAAAAAAGATGCATATAGTATAAATGGGAAGTAATCTCAGAGGGAAAACACTAAGGGAGGATTAGGAACTGAGAAAAGATCTGTAGAAAACAGAATTCTAGGGGAGGGAGGGGGAAAAATTTGGAACTAAAATCTTATGGAAGTGAATGTTGAAAACTAAAAATAAACTAATTAATTAATAAAAAAAGAAAAGTAAAAGAAAATAGAATTTGAACTGAATCTTGAGGGAAGCCAGGATGCTGAGGTGAGAAGGAAAGGCATTCCAGGTTTGGTAGAAAAACAGTGAAAAGGCATGGAGTCAGAGATAGTTTCATGTGTGAAAAATAGCAATCAGGCCAGTGTTGTTAGATTATAAAGTATATAGAAGGGAGTAAATTGTAAAAAGATTGGAAATGTAGAAAGGGACCTGGCTGTCAAAGCTAGCATCTTGGGATCACTATTCATTTACCTATGTTCAGCAAAAGAGATAAAAAGCAGAAAAGGTGGTTAGAGACTCATCCAGGCCATCATAGCTCTCGGTGCCATATGTGATCAGTTGCTATTTTCACTGGGGTACAACAGAGTACCTTGAGTCTGCACTGCAGCTGTCCCAGCTGGGGAACCTCACCTACTTTTCACTTCAAGTTCTGGAGAGAAATAGTTCTAGTTCACAGTTTTGGAATAAAAGAGGAAGCTGTCTTTCCTTTTAGTCTGATGCAGCAACCTATCCCCTGTCTTCAGGAAATCAGATGGGGTACCTTTGACACATTTGTCCATATATTCCATTTTGGAAAGATTTATGGTATCCTGAGGGAGACACAAGCTTCCTTTTATGTTTCTCACACAGTGCACTACACTAAGAAATCTCGTCAAAGTTCACATGGCATAGTTCTTAATGGCTTCCTAGACGTCATGTAAAACTCCAAGTCAGTTCATCTATTGTAATAGACAATCCTTGAAATTACAGTCTTAAGGAAGGCCCAGACCTATCTCACCTGGTGGGCCTGGAGATCATAATAAGTCCCTGTTCCATTTAAATTGTTTGAAGTAAATGACCAGAAGCACAGTAGCCACGGGGTGAGAAGCTGCAGTCTTTGACCACCTAGCCTTCCTTTTGTCTGAATAACTGTTCACTCATTTTAATCATAGGTCAGATTCCAGGTAATTCTGAGCTAATTCTGTTAACTAATACCAAATGTAGGATAGGCTGATTCATTTAGGTTAGTTAGTCTGGTTGTTTGGGTTCAGAATTGAAATGAAATGGACAATCATAGACCATCTAGCATATAACAATACTGGGAGATTTATATAATAGTTGGGAAGGATATTCAGCAAGGACAGAACACTCATTCAGTTAGAAATAACTTTCCTGACTCAGTATTTGCCATTGTTGAATATCAGTCATAAGCTTGAGTTAATCCTCATGTTCTGGCTTTTGTATTAAGGCAGCTAGGAGGTGCAATGGGTAGAGTGCTGGGCCTAGAACTATAAAGATTTGGGCTTGAATGTGCCTAAAAGATACTTACTAGCTGTGTGACCTTGGTAAAGTCTCTTAACCTCTGTCTGCCTCAGTTTTCTCATCTGCAAATGGGGATCATAATAGCACCTACGTCCCAGGGTTATTGTGAGAATCAAATGAGATGATATTTGTATAAAACACTTAGCACAGGGCCTCACACACAGTAGACATTTTGTAATTACTAGTTGTTGTCCCTAGGTGACCAGGAAACTATGTCAATCACACTAGGGACCACTTCTAACCTTCATGAGATAAATGTTGTTCCTACAACAACTTCTCACTATATATATTTTTTTATTTCTTTTTTCCTTCCTTGTCACCCACCCTTACTGGGAAGATAAACAATTCAATATAGGTTGTACATGTGTAGCTATGCAAAACATTTCCATAGTGAAAGAATTTCCATTTCCATTGTGAAAGAATGACTATATTTCCCTTCATCCTATCCTACCCCCCACTTGTTCTATTCACTATTTTGATCCTGTCCCTTTTCAAAAGTGGGTGCTTCCAACTTCCCTCCCCTGCAGCCTGCTCTCACTTCCATCATCCGCCCTCTTATCTCCTTCCCCCCTACTCTCCTATAGGGTGAGATACCCTATTTAATGTGTATGTCATTCCCTCCCTAAGCCAAATTCAATGAGAATAAGGTTGACTCATTGCCTTTTGCTTTCCTGTTCTTCCCCTCCATTGTAACAGTTTTCCCTTACCTCTTCTATATGGGATAATTTATCCCATTCTGTCTCTTCCCATCTCCTCCCATTATATTCCTCTCTCACCTCTTAATTTCACCTTTTAAATATCATCCCTTCCTATTCAATTGGTCCTGTGCCCTCTGTCTATGTATACCTGTACACATATATACATACACTTACATATGTATTCATATGCCCATATACCTTCCTATATAGACATATATAGGAATATATATGTATGTATGTATACATATATCATATACATATGTATATATGTGTATGTGTGTGTGTGTGTGTGTATACATTTCTATTCCCTTCAACTATTCTCATACTGAGAAAAGTTTCATAAGTTACAACTATCATTTTTCCGTGTAGGAATATAAACAGATCAACTTTGATAAGTTCCTTATGATTTCTTTTCCCTCTTTACCTTCTCAAGCATCTCTTGCTTCTTGTATATGAATGTCAATTTTTTTATTCAACTCTGCTTTTTTCCTCAAGAATGCTTGAAAGTCCTCCATTCCACTGAACAACCATATTTTCCCCTGAAACCAATGATACTCAATTTTGCTGGGTAGGTGATTCTTGGTTTTAATCCCAGCTCCTTTGACCTCTGGAATATCATATTCCAAGCCCTTCAATCCCTCAGTGTAAAAGTTGCCAGATTCTGTGTTATCCTGATTGTGTTTCCACAATATTTAAATTGTTTCTTCCTGGTTGCTTGTAATATTTTCTCCTTGATCTGGGAATTCCAGAACCTGGCTATAATATTCCTAGGAGTTTTCTTTCTGGGATCTTTTTCAGGAGGTGATTGGTGAATTCTTTCAACCTATATTTTGCCCTCTGATTCTAAAACTTCAGGGCAATTTTTGGTGAGAATTTCTTGAAGGATGATTTCTAGGTTCTTTTTTGATCATGGCTTTCAGGTAGTACAATAATTTTAAAATTATCTCTCCTGGATCTATTTTCCAGGTCAGTAGTTTTCCCAATGAGATATTTCACATTACCTTCTATTTTTTTCATTTGTTTGGATCTGTTTAATAGTATCTTGATTTCTCATAATGTCACTAGCTTCCATTTGCTCCAATCTAATTCTGAAAGAATGATTCTCCTCAGTGAGCTTTTGATATTCTTTTTCCATCTGGCAAATTTGGCTTTTTAAGGCATTCTTCTCCTTATTGGCTTTCTGAGCCTCTTTTACCATTTGAATTAGTCTATTTTTTAAGGTATTATTTTTTTCAGTCATGTTGTTGACTGTCATTTCATAATTTTCTTGCATCGTTCCCATTTTTCTTCCCAATTTTTCCTCCACTTTTCTTATTTGGTTTTCAAAACCCTTCTTAAGCTCCTCTATGGTCTGTAACCAGCTCGTATTTTTCTTGGAAGCTTTTGATGCAGGAATTCTGACTTTGTTGTCTTCTTCCTGTTCCATGCTTTGATCCTTTTTGTCCCCAAAATAGGAGTCAATGTTGGATTCCTCTGCTTGCTTTGCTTGCTTATGTTGCCACTCAATTACTTGACTTTTGAGCTTTTTGCCATAGTAGAACTCTGCCACCAGAAAGGGGAGCTTTGTCCCAATGGCTGGGGTTTTCTCAGCTGCTGGAGCTATTAGTTGGGTGCCCTTTCTGAAGCCTCTACACATGTTGGCAAAATGGTCACACATCCCAGGACCTCCACCCTAGACAGTGATCCAGATCCAAGCAGGTTAAAGCAAGAGTGATTACCCCTCAGAATGGTCACTTGGTCCCCCTACAATCTGCAGGCCAGGAGCTCTGAAGCAGCCATGAGGAGGCGGCTGCATGGCCATGGTGCCTCAGCTGCTTCTCCCTCCAGGGGGTAAAGGCTGGGACCACACTCCTGAACTCCCAGTTCCCAAAGTCCACACTACACTGACCTCTCACTTTGTCCTTAGCAATAAGGTTTGATAATTCTGGAAACTGCCACAGCTGCTGGTGATCTGAAGTCCTTCCAGCTGGTGGCTGGTCAGGCCCACCCTAAGGCTAAAACTTCAGGCTCATGCAGGGCTGGGCTCAGCTCCCAGAGCACTGTGCTGGACCCTTCCTGCTGGCCTGCTGGACTATCTTCAGCAAGAAGTTAGTTTCTCTCTGTCATTTTGTGGGTTCTGTAGCTCCAAAGTTTGTTTAGAGTCATTTTTTAGAGTATAGCTCTAATTTCTTCATCTGAAGAATGCCTGTTCATATCCTTTGATCAATTGGAGAATGACTTGTATTCTTATAAATTTGACTCAGTTCTCTATGTATTTTAGAAATGAGGCTTTTCTCAGAGACACTGGCTGTAAAATTTCTTTCCCAGTTTTCTGCTTCTTTCCTAATTTTGGTTGCATTGATTTTGTACAAAAATTTTCAATTTAATGTAATCAAAATTATCCATTTTGCATTTTGTAATGTTCTCTGTCTCTTGTTTTGTCATAAACTCTTCCATTCTCCATAAATCTGACAAGTAAACTATTCCTTGCTCTCCTAGTTTGCTTATAGTATCAGCCTTTGTATCTAAATCCATGTACCCGTTTTGACTTTATCTTGGTATAGAGTGTAAGATTTTGGTCTATACCTACTTCCTGCCATGCTATTTTCCAATTTTCCCAGTAGTTTTTGTCAAATTGTGAGTTCTTATCCAGAAACTGAAGTCTTTGGCTTATCAAACAGTAGATTACTGTAGTCATTGACTATTATGTCTTGTATAACTAACCTATTCCACTGATCTATCACTCTACTTCTTAGTCAGGACCAAGTAGTTTTGATGATTGCTGCTTTGGAATACAATTTAAGATCTGGTATGACTAGGCCACCTTCCCTTGCATTTTTTTCCCCATTAATTCCCTTGATATTCTGGACCTTTTGTTCTTCCAGATGAATTTTGTTATTATTTTTTCTATCTCTATAAAATAAATTTTTGGTAGTTTGACTTATATGACACTGGATAAGTAAATTAATTTAGGTAGAATTGTCATTTTTATTGTGTTAGCTCAGCCTACCACAAGCAACTGATGTTTTTCCAGTTATTTAGATTTGATTTCATTTGTGTGAAAAGTGTTTTGTTATTGAGTTGTGTTCATTTATTTTCTAGGTTTGTTTTGCCAGGTAGATTCCCAAATATTTTATGTCTACAGTAACTTTAAATCATGTCTCTTTCTATCTCTTGCTATTGGACTTTATTAATAATATATAGAAATCTGCCTCAGATACTTAACACACACACAAACAAAAACCTAGCCATGTGACCTCGGGCAAGTTACTTAACCCCAATTGCCCTCCAAAAAAGAAAAAAAATAATATATAGAAATTCCAATGATTTATGTGGGTTTCCTTTATATCCTGCAACTTTGCTAAAGTTGTTTAATATCTCAAATAGCTTTTTACTTGGTTCATTAAGTATAACATCATATAGTCTGCAAAGAGTTTTGTTTCTTTTATGCTTATTCTAATCCCTTCAATTTCTTTTTCTTTTCTTATTGCTATAGCTAACATTTATTTCTACCACCATATTGAACAACAGTGGTGATAATGGACATCCTTGTTTCACCCCTGATCTTATTGGAAATGCTTCTAGTTTATCCTCATTACATATAATGATTGCTGATGGTTTGAAGTAGATGCTATTTGCCATTTTAAGGAAGATTCCATTTATTTCTATGCTCTCTAGTGTTTTTAATAGGAATGGGTGTTGTATTTTGTCAAAAGCTTTTTCTCCATATATTCAGATAATCATATGGTTGCTAGTTTTGTAGCTATTATGGTCAATTATGCTGAGAGCTTTCCTAATATTAGACCAGTCCTGCATTCCTGGTATAAATCCTACCTGGTCATAACATATTATTCTCATGATAAATTGCTGTAATCTTTTTACTAAAATTTTATTTAAAAATTTTGCATCTATATTCATTAGGAAAATTGGTCTATAATTTTCTTTCTCTGTTTTGGTTCTTTCCAATTTAGCTATCAGTACCATATTTGTATCATTAAAAGAATTTGGTAAGACTCCTTCTTTGCCTATTTTCCCAAATAGTTAATATAGTATTGGAATGAATTGTTCTTTAAATGTTTGATAGAATTCACTTGTAAATCCATCTGGCCCTGGAGATATTTTCCTAGGATGCACATTGATGGGTTGTTGGTAAGTTTGCATCTCAACTTTTATATGATATATTAACTGTCCTTCCCAACTTCTGCTATTTGCAAACTCAATCAGCTCACTATTTGATACATTCCCTCTTGATGGTCTTTTCCTTTGTAAAAAAGTTCCTCCTCTGAATTCTCTGTTTCTTCTATTATTTGCCTTTGTCACACTAAGATCAGTACAAACTATTTGGGTGAGGGGATAATAGGGGGAGGGAGGGTTGAATATTTAATCTTTCCCCTAAGAAAAGAGAACTTGAAATTCAAGTAACCTCTGTCCCTAATCTTAGCTTGGGATAGTTTCTTCATAAAGAATACTTGTTAATGCATATGCTATGAATTCTATGTAGTATTTAGGGAAGCATTATGGTACTATGAGAGGAAAGAACATGGACTCCCGGTATTTCTAAGTAAACCATCTTGTCATCAACAAATAGGGATAATTTTATCTCCTTTACCTATTTTCACATCTTTAACATCTTTCTCTTGCCTTCCTTATATTATTGCTAGCATCTCTAGAATAGTATCATCCTTGCCTTACTCCTATATTTATTAGGAAAGATTCTAGTGTATTCCCATTACATAAGATGCTTCCTTTTGATTTTATGTGGATACTTTTTATGATATTAAAAAGATCCCTCTCTGGGGGCAGCTAGGTGGCGCAGTGAATAGAGCGTTGGCCCTGGGGTCAGAAGGACCTGAGTTCCGATCCGGCTCAGACACTTAACACACACACAAACAAAAACCTAGCCGTGTGACCTTGGGCAAGTTACTTAACCCCAGTTGCCCTCCAAAAAGCACAGAAAAAAAAAAAGATCCCTTTCTGTCTCTACTTTGTACGGTATTTTTTGGTGTAAATTAGTAGTAAAAATTTAGTATAAATTAGTGTTATATTTGGTCAAAGGTTTTCTTTTTTTCCACATCCACTGAGATAATGATATTGTTTTGTATTTTTCTTTTTAATATGAGTAACTATATTGATTGTTTTTTAGTGATCTTTGCATACCTGACATAAGTCCAACTTAGACATTTAAAAGTTTAAATTTAAAAGTTTGGAATCAATATTCTTTTGCAATATTGCTATTGCTTTATTCTTCTCTGGATATTAAGAGTATTTTGTTTCATAAAAGGTGTCTGATATAGTTCTTTCTTTCTCAGTTTTTAAGAATAATTTGTGTAAGATTAGTACTAATTGTTTAATAGAATTCTCCTATGAATCCATAAGGACCAGGAATTATTTTTCCTTTGGTTAGCTCCTTTATGATTATTTTTATTTCCTTTTCTGAGATTGGATTATTTAAGATCTCTATTTGGTCTTTTGTCACTTTTTGTATTTTATATATTTGAAGGTTTTCCTCTATATCTGTTGTATTCTTCATTTTGTTAGCACATAACTTTATTTAGTAGGTTCTAATTGCTCACCTCTTTTAACTGCTTTGTAAACTTGTCTCTCAACTGATCTTTGTTACATGACAAACTATGCATAATCATTACAGCAAATACTCAATGCAAAGAATGAATCCCATGAAGTTTTTACATTATTCAAATTCACACTACATATTTTCACTGGGTTGGAACCAATTATGATATTTACAGCTTTGAATGGTGCAAATTAAAACACATGTGACCACTTTATGGAATTCACTATTTGCACTAATTAAGGTTTAGCTATACTGATTTTTACTACTTCTTTGCTGACATTTACTGCAAAATACTCCTTGTGTCCACTCTTGGAACTAATCCCTAAACTGAAATCAGATCCTGGGTTAGGTTCTAGGAATGAAGAGTGGTTCATTGATTCTTTCTTTTCGAGAGGCAATGAAGTACAATGAAGTATATCAGATTGGGAATCTGAAGTCCTTGTTTCTAGTCCTGGATCTATCCATTTGGGTCTTAGTTTCCTCCTCTATAAAATTAGGATAATAATGTATCCTTACAGGGGCAGCTAGGTGACGCAGTGAGTAGAGTATTGGCCCTGGAGTTAGAAGGATCTGAGTTCGGATCGGGCCTCAGACACTTAATGCACACACAAACAAAACCCTACTTAACCCCAACTGCCCTCCAAAATAAATAAATAAATAAATAATGTATCCTTACTACCCCCTAACCTACCATAAGGTAGGTTGTGAGAATCAAATGTGAGAATTGATGTGAGAATCAAATGAGCTTATGTATGTAAAAGTACACTGAAAACAAAGTACTACATCCAAGTCACTGAGGGCTCTGGAAGAGAGCCATCAAGATTGTGGGACTAAGAAGGGGCCATCTCCAGTTGTCCTGATCTATATCTGGCCTCTGGACCCAGATGGTTCCAGAGAAGAGAGTAGGGCTGGTGACTTTGCACAGCCCTCCCCCACTTAAATCCAATTCACTTGCATGTCATGGCATCAATTTCCTGATGTCCTGGTCCTCTTCAAGAACGAAGGACAAACATCAACAACAACAGCCACCCCAGCTAGGTGGTACTGATAAATAGTGATGGGACTATCTGCAAAAAATTCAAGAATATACGTCTTCCCTTCATCATCCATTCCCCCTTATGCTGATCCCTCTACAAACACACACACATTCCTTTAAGTGAAAGGTATTAAATATCAAGTAAAGCCCTAATGGAGACAAAACTATTCTGAAAGCAAAGAAAACAAAACAAAAAAATTTTATTTCTCTGGGAATTTTGTCTATCTGACTTTCAAGATAAAAAGGACAATTTCCTGGACTTTCTCCTCTTATTTCTGACCTTTCTCATTTCTTTTTTATTTTTTTAAAACACATTTCCCTGACTGATTCTCATCTGCCCTCCAGTCTTCTGGCATGTGACATACTTTGTGTCAGAGATAGCCTATATGTAATTCCTGCTCTTAACTATATAAAGAAGTGTCTCCAGCACCACCCCAACTCACACTGCTATTTTTGTAGTTGTTGTAAAAGTATACATTATCATAAGGGTTTTTTAATGCACTTGATCGGCAGACCAAAGATAAAAACTCTTTCCCAACAGTAGAGCAAGGCAAAAAGCTATAATTATCAGTTTCAGTATTGTGCTCAAAGGATGAGTTTTATACCCTGAGACTTTCAAGAGGTAGGTAATACTATCACACTCTCCCAACTTGTGGGAAACAAGCAAAGATAGAGGAAGTGATTTACTTAAAGTCACACAACAAAGTGGTAGTTTAGTCTGCTGAGCCTACAGTTCCCCTTTCTGACTGAATTAAGTCTCAAGTCATATTGTGATTGAAGATTTTATTTGCTAGGCAAAAATAGGCACTATAACCTGAAGGAGGTACTGTAGTACTATGGTTAGAGAGGTAGCCACTGAGTCAGGAGTTTGGAGGTTCAAGTCTTGCTTCTGTGCTGTTGTTGCTCATCCTTCATTTTTGAAGAGGCCCAGTGACATCACAATTTGATGGGTGATGTCTTGTTTGCATGTGAATTGGATTTAAGTAAGGCAGAATTGCACAAAGTCTTCAGCCTCACTCCTCCAGAGTCATCACAGTCCAATGGCAGGACAAAAGTCAAGATGACTGGCAATGGCCCAGGATGCAGTGAATGACCTTGGCATCTTTGATATCTGACCAAGCTCTAAGCACTCCACAGTGCCTGCTTCAGCTGCCTTCATGACCTTTGGAACAAATTGTTCTCATCCATTCAATCCACTGGGGGAAGTCTTCACATGCTTGGGGTAGACACCCCTCTAACTCACTGATGAGTTTGAGGCCTGTGGGTTACTCTCAACCTGGTTTAGCCCATCAGCTGAGATGATTTACCAACGCATGGCTGCTGCACATGCAGTATATTGGAGCTATAGGTGAGAGCTAGATGGAACAGGGGTGTATGGGATGCACAAGGAGGACTAGTCCCTTGGATGTGAGGGCTTCCTGACCCTTTTCAGGGCCTCTCACCCACCTTTTGTGTCCATCTTCTTACTTGTAGTGGCTGTGTGACCCCTTCATATTCAGTGTCTTAGAGAACTTTAACACCATAAAGTTGAGAAAACTGAGTTGTTACTTGCCTCGGGCATCACCATTTCATGCCAGAGCCATTTGAGTCTCTACATTATTTTTTTTTTTTTAAAGCAATTGGGGTTAAGTAACTTGCCCAAGGTTGCACGGCTAGGTTTTTTTTGTTTTTGTGTGGATTAAGTGTCGGAGGCCGGCTCTGAACTCAGGTCCTTCTGATTCCAGGGCCGGCGCTCTATTCACTGTGCCACCTAGCCGCCCCGAGTCTCTACATTCTTAATCCCATTCTCTCTTTAATATTCTGCACTTCCCCCTACACTACCATTCCTTAGTTATCTATAGTGTACTAATCCAATCACTTGTTCCTTATTGAAATTAGTCTGTTTCACAACTTACCTCCTAGACTTCTATCGGTAATTGGATTCTAGCCTTGACTTTGAGTCATCTTCTGACCTACAGACTTTGTGGCAATTTCAGCTGCAGACTGAACTGACTTCTCATTCTCTTCAACTTGGTTTGCTTTTTCTTCTGCCTTGAATCTCACTGATTCTAATGGGCCTTTCACTCTCATTGATTTAGCTGCTCAGCTTTCTTTCCTTAACCACTTTATAAGCCATGTCTCCACAATGTCGCACTAAGTATTCCACTCAATATTCTATTCAATTGTAAAAACAATAGGTTGTAGCTGGTTGTACACTTCTGCAAATTCTTTCTTTTGTACATTCTGAGTCATTCTGTATCAGACAAAAATCTTCTGATCTAGATTTGCTTTATTCCTCTCGTCCTCCTCTGTCTTTTCCTCCTCCTCCTCCTCCTCCTTCTTCCTCTCCTTGTTTTAAAATCCTGGTTTTGTGGAATGAGTCCATTTGGGGGGGGGGGGGGAAGTATTTCCTACTAGAAAAAGCAAAGCATTAGACAAAATAGTATTTATATAGCACTTTAAGATTTGCAAAACACTTTACAAACATTATTTCATTTGATCCTCACAACAATCCTGAGAGGCAAGTACCATTATTATCCTCATTTCATAGATGAGGAAACTGCCAGTTATAATTATTTTAATGTACAGATGCATAAAGCAACTCTGGCCTCAGGAAAGGGTCTGTTCAGCTCCCAGAAAGGGAATAGGAAGTCTGCATATAATCAGTTGATGAAGGATAACAAACCAAGGCTTCCTTCTAACATTAAAAACTTTGTCAAAATGAAATATTCATAGTGCAAATGGTCTCCCCATTTCTCTAACTTGTTAATTTATCTTTTAAAAATTTCTGCAAGCATTTGTGTCCCACACAGTGTATTATACAACTAAGAATTCACCAGTGAGCCTCTGTCAGACACTGGGTTGGAGAGTTCAACCCTATAGGAATACTTTGCTTCCCAAAACAACATATTAGAGTTAGTGCTGCTCAAAATTTTTTTCATCAGGAGTGAAATGTACTAATACTCCAGGATGGCTCCAAAGAACAGTTCAACTTGCTTTGTCCTGACAAGTCTAGCTTGACTTGTTTTAGGAAAAAAAGAAACCATGGCTGGGCTGAAATTATATTGGCCATCGATTCTTTAAAAGCTTTTTAAAAACCTCTGCTAAGTCTTAGGCCTGTAAATATTTAATCTTAACTATTTATTATCTTTAAAACAATCTGTGACTCATATCCTATGTTATACCCATATCTTTTAATAAATCCTACTGGAATATCAAAAACAATCATTTTAAAAAATCTATTGTACAGAGTTGGGACAAGGTGTTTATGTGCCCAAGGCAAAGTTTGAGAATTGTGTCCCTTCCCTACCTCCTCAATGAAAGACAGCTATTTCTTAATAAATCATCTGTTCTAACAGTTCAGGCATCACATTTTATATTCTTGAAGGTATACTATTCTCCACTGGAAACTTGGAGGCTTCTTTGTTACACGTTATACTTGTAATATTATAATACATGCAAACTCATTCATCACAAAATAAATGTGCTATGGAGAGTCAAGCCAAGTCAAGAAGCATTTGCTAATGTGCCAAGCACTATGTCAAGGCTAGAGAGTAGAATACTCTGGAAGCATGGTATAATGGCTAGATAGCTAGCCTTGAATCTAAGAAGATCCAAGTTCAAGTTATATCTCTTACATTTACTGACTGTATAATCCTAGTCAAATTACATAAACTCTCTAGGCAACTCTTTAAAGCTAGGTTTCACAGAGGGTATTGACTTGTATTGGTAGAGGGTTTCCTTACTAGGAGTTCTCTGTGCCAGTAAAATCACAGGTCAATTATTTTTTAAAAATTCCCAAAGGTAATGTAGATTACTCTCTTCCTGTTCAACATTAAATCAAGCTCAATGTCCATTTGTAAAGTCTGCCAAAAACAAATATACTGAAGGATTGACTCTATGGATTATTGATTCCATTGAATAGCATAGCCTGAATAATAAGCATTCTTTATCCTCTTGTATGTTATCAAAAAGATGGCTAGGGAAAAAAATGATGAATTGAACTGGTTACCTAGAGAGAGCAAGTAATACATGATGGGCAACCCATTGTAATGGAAATGCAGATTTAAAGATCTTCCCTGCCCCTAGGCCCTTTGATTGGCTTAAGAGACTTTGATTGGCTTTAAGAGACTCTGAAAACCTTCCTTGATTTGAAAATATGCTCCGCCTCCTAATAGGCTGAATGTGGTCACATGGAGCCTGTGGTGGGAGGCTTGGTTTTCAGGAATGACTACACCTTGATACTTTGTGATTGGGCAGTGGGTCAAGGAGGTTGTTACATTCTCTGAGCCAAGAGAAGGCTATATAAGCCCTGAGGAGAGGCTTTGCTTTGGGGCTCACTTTGAGAAGTGTTGTGTGATTTGACCAGATGAGACTCTAGGAAGCCGTTGTTGAGAGCCCCCCGGCTTTGAAAACCCAGATGTTGATGCTTCCCTCTCTGGTAACTGTGATTTGGTATTGATATAATGGTTGGACAGTTTGGAAGCCTGTCTGTTTGATCTGTAAGTTCTGTAACTCTGAAGTGCGGGGTGCTGACCTTTTTCCCCTGAACTAGGTAATATATGTTTGTTTGATTAAAGTAAGCTTATTAACCCATTTTGAGTTGCTTTCCTTTTGAAAAGCAGATCTAAGAACCTGTGTTGGCAGTCACCCTGGGGATATTGGGGTGCTTGCTGCTACAAAAATGGCGACGAGGATGGGATCTGCTGAGTAAAAGGAAAGTATGGGGGCTGGGATAATTGTTTGTTTCCCAGTTGTGGTAGCTGTGATTCAGTGGAGCCATGGAGCAGGAGAGAAAGACCTGCATGCTGACTTCACTGAGCTGAGAGCAGGAATGGTGAGCTGCCTGCATGGAGACCTGTGGAGAATCCTGGAGCTGCTGCCTTCTGCTGGAGGAGAAGGAACCCAGGAGTTTGGAGTTCAGCCACAGGACAAGATAAGGACTGTGTGGCAAAGCAGGGGCACTGAATGTGTTTCCTGGTTGCATCCCACAGTTTGGGACCCAGGGGGAGGATGGACTTGTAACTATGATGGGGGGGGTGAAGTGCCATGCACCCCAAGGACCCCACATTGGTTTTGTTGCCCAGCTCCCTCTCTGGATTTGGAAGCAGGGGCTGGAGCAGTGTTATGGGAAGGACACCCCCCTCCTCCCAAGAGAACTTTATGTGATAATGCTTTGTATTTTGTGTTTAAGGCCCAGTGGCCACTTTGGTAACTTTAGATGTACCTTGAAAATGTGACCTAAGAGATGTTTTAGTGCTAATTCAAATGTAAATTGTGTATGCTATGGGCAAGAAAGATCTTGGGGCCGAATGTAATGGAAATGCAGATTTAAAGATCTTCCCTGCCCCTAGGCCCTTTGATTGGCTTAAGAGACTTTGATTGGCTTTAAGAGACTCTGAAAACCTTCCTTGACTTGAAAATATGCTCTGCCTCCTAATAGGCTGAATGTGGTCACATGGAGCCTGTGGTGGGAGGCTTGTTTTTCAGGAAAGCCCACACCTTGATACTTTGTGATTGGGCAGTGGGTCAAGGAGGTTGTTACATTCTCTGAGCCAAGAGAAGGCTATATAAGCCCTGAGGAGAGAGGCTTTGCTTTGGGGCTCACTTTGAGAAATGTTGTGTGATTTGACCAGATGAGACTCTGGGAAGCCGTTGTTGAGAGCCCCCCGGCTTTGAAAACCCAGATGTTGATGCTTCCCTCTCTGGTAACTGTGATTTGGTAGTGATATAATGGTTGGACAGTTTGGAAGCCTGTCTGTTTGATCTGTAAGTTCTGTAACTCTGAAGTTCGGGGTGCTGACCTTTTTCCCCTGAACTAGGTAATGTATGTTTGTTTGATTAAAGTAAGCTTGTTAACCCATTTTGAGTTGCTTTCCTTTTGAAAAGCAGATCTAAGAACCTATATTGGCAGCTACCCTGGGGATATTGGGGTGCTTGCTGCCTACACCCATGTACCCCATTTGCAACAATACAACATCAAAAATCTAAAGGAAAGCCACTAGCATATCAGGTGGGGTCCTCTGTGGAAGATTTATAGGAGGGCATAGAAAAGGGTTGGACAGGTTGGACAGGCATGGGTGAGTTGTAAACCTTAGAGGGAACACTCATTTTGGTGAGATCACAGATCTATCAAAGTATAAAAATATGATTTCTGGCCCACTCAGGAGATTATCTCCCACAAGCGTCTCTGGTTCTAGGCACACACAAACCAGGTTCAGCTTGGGTGTGGATCAAAACATCCCTGTGGCTCTGCTCTGGCAGGCACCCAGACCAACCATGCCTCTCATTCTTATCCAGATTGCACCCAGGACTTCCTCTATCAGCTTCTTTTTCCCCTTTAGCTTCTTTTTATGTGTTGTCTTCCTCCATTACAATGTAAGTTTCTTATCTTTTTGGAAGGGGGGAAGGCAGGGCAATTGGGGTTAAGTGACTTGTCCAAGGTCATACAACTAGTAAGCGTTAAGTGTCTGAGGCCAGATTTTAACTCAGGTTCTTTTGACTCCAGGGCCAGTGCTCTATTCACTGTGCCACCTAGCCACCCAGAATGTAACCACCACCTCCTCCTCCTCCTCCTCCTCCTCCTTCTCCTCCTCCTCCTCCTCCTCCTCTTCCTCCTTCTTCTTCTTTTAAAAGCAATTGGGGTTAAGTAACTTGCTCAAGGTTACAGGGCCAGTTATTTTTGTGTGGGTGTTAAGTATCTTCGTTGGATCCCAGGTCCTCCCAACTCGGGCTGGTGCTCTTACTCACTGTACCACCTAGCCACCCCAGAGAATCTAAGTTTCTTGAAGGCTGGAACTCTTTCTTTCTACTTGTATTTATATTCCTAGCACTTAGCACAGAGCTTAAAATGTAGTGTCATTTAATAAGCGCTAGTTCACTAACTGACCAACCATCTGCTTTTTATTATACTTTTTTTTTTTTTGCTTTTTGGAGGGGAGAGGGCAGGGCAATTGGGGTTAAGTGACTTGCCCAAGATCACACAGCTAACAAGTGTTAAGTGTCTGAAGTCACATTTGAACTCAGATCCTCTTGACTTCAGAGCTGGTGCTCTATTCACTGTGCCATCTAGCCACCCCTATTATACCTTCTAAATGCCTGAGTCCTGTCTATCCTTCAAAGCCCAGCTCAAGTCTCACTCTCTCTGACCACTTACTGAAGCCTTACTCTGAATTTTTGTAGTATATTTTAAATGTATGAATGATATGGCATGACATATTTAACTACCAGCTACATAGTCATATTTTCTCCCTTCTCAAGGAAATCAGGATCTGACTCATAGTCTTCTGGCTCCTGCTCTAATACTAGAAGATTTCAAAAATATATGCTGATTTTCCCTCAAACACATTAACTTCCCAGTTCCTCAATTTCATCAACTCCTATGATCAATTCTGAAGAACTCAAGATGTACCCCAATGGGACATGCCATGCAAATTTGAACCTAATCATTAATGGGGAAAAATGAATGTTCAACAAAAAAAGAGGTATTCAAAACAACATCAGAGAGAAAACTAGAACTGAGCCAATTATTTGCTTTTTAAACACCCCAAACTGCCTATAAAAGAGAGGTAATAGGAATCAAGAACAATGACAACACAATAACATTACAGAGGCCATTGTGAGATTTCTTACACAAAGAGACAAGGGTGAAAACAGTAGACAAATAGAAGTAATGGCTTAAAAGATCACTAATTAAACCTTACTACAGGCAAGTGATGGGGTGATCTAACCCTGCACCAGAAGTTGGTGCATAGATCACTGAATTGAGTATGCAATTTTTTAAAAACTAGAAAAAGAATAAATTTAAAATCCCCAATAAAACATCAAATTGGAAACCCTAAAAATTAGAGGTGAGATTAATAAAAATGGAATGTAGGAAAGCCATTGAATTAATAAATAAAAGCAGAAATTGGGTTCATGAATAAAATAAATTAACCATTGTTTAATATGATTCTTAGAAAAGTGAGAAGAAAATCAAATCACTAGTATGAAAAGTGAAAGGGATGAATATGCCACCAATGAAGATGAAATGAAGCAATTATTAGATGTTATTTGCCCCAATATGTCAATAAATTTAACAATTTAAGTAACATGGAAACACATTTGCAAAAGAAAAACAAAGCTGCCTAGATTAAAAGAAGAAAAAATGGAATATCTTAGTAAGTCTATTTTAGAAAAAGAAAATGAATGTAATTGAGCTTTCTATAAAGCTCATTTCTATAAAATGAGCTTTCTAAGAAAAAAAGCATCAGGAGCAGATAGATTTATAACTCTATCATATACTCTATTTATAACTCTATCTATTTATGAACTCTATCAAACATTTAAAGATGAACTAATTCCAATATTAAATAAATTATTTTGAATAATAGGCTAAGAAGGAGTCCTACCAAACTCCTTTTATGAAAAACATATGTTGCTGATACCTAAACCAAGAAGAACAAAAGCAGAGGAGGAAAATTATAGACCATTTCACCAATTAATATACATGCAAAAATCTTAAATAAAATATTAAATAGGAGACTACAACAACATATAACAAAGATTATACGTGGTGAACAAGTGAAATTTCTTGCAGGATTGAAGGAGTGATTTAACATAAGGAAAACTATTACATAAATAACAAAAACCATGTGATTATATTAATAGATGCAGAAAAAGCAATGCTTATTCCTATTTTTAAAAAGCTTGAAATCATAGGTATAAATGGATTTTTCTTCAAAATTATAAGAAGCATCTACCTAAAACCATAAGCAAACATTATTTGAAATGGGGATAAGCTAGAAACCTTCCCAATAAGATCAGGAGTGAAACAAGGATGCCCATTATCACCAATATTATTCAATATCGTATTAGAAATGCTAGCAATTGTAGTAAGTGTAGAAAAATAAATTGAAGGAGTTAGAATGGGCAATGAGGTAATAAAACTTTCTCTTTTTGTAGATGATATGTTGATATACTTGGAAAATCCTAGAAATTCAGCTAAAAAACTTAGCTGAAACAATGAATAATTTTGGCAAAGTAGCAGGATAGAAAATAAACCCACATAAATCATCAGCATTTCTATACCAACAAAACCCTGCAAGAAGAGATAGTAAGAGATAACCCCATATAAAATAATCATAGACAGCATAAAATACCTGGGAATATACCTGCCAAGACAAACCCAGGAACTATATAAATATAATTATAAATCACTTTTTATACAAATAAAGTCAGGTTTAAATAATTGGAGAATTATTCATTGTTCATGGGTAGGCAGAGTCAATACAACAAAAATGACAACTCTAATCTACTTATTTTATGTCATACCAGCTAAATTTCCAAAAAAATATTTTATTGCGCTAGAAAGAATAGTAGCAAAATTCATTTGGGGGTGGCTAGGTAGCACAGTGAATAGAGCACCATCCCTGGAGTCAGGAGGACCTAAGTTCAAATCCAGCCTCAGACACTTAACACAAAAACTAGTCATGTGACCTTGGGCAAGTCACTTAACCCCAATTGCCCTCTAAAAAGCAAATAAATAAAATTCATTTGGAATTACAAAAGTTCAGTAATATCAATGGAATTGATGAAAAAAATGTAAAGGAAGGAGGTTTAGCAGTACCAGATCTTAAACTATATTATAAGGCAGTAATTACCAAAACTACCTAGTACTGGTTAAGAAACAGAAAGGTGCAGCAGTGGAACAGAGTAGGTATGCAATACATAGAAGCAAATGATTATAGTACCTTGTATTTGACGAATGTAAAGATTTAAACTTTGGGGATAAAAACTCACTGTTAGTTAAAAATTGAGAAAACTTGAAAGCAGTCTGACAGAAATTAGGTATAGACTAATATCTTATACCGTTTAGACAAGGTCAAAATGGATACATGTCCTAGATATAAAGGGAGATATAAGTAAATTGAAAGAACATAGAACATATTCTCTGTCAGATTTATACATAGGAGAAGAATTTATGAATAAACAAGAAATACAAAGCTTTGTGAGATGTAAAATGAATAATTTTCATTACATTAAATTAAAATGATTTTAAAGTGATTTTTGTTTTGCTTTTTACAAATAAAACTAATGTAGCCAAGATCAGAAAGAAAGCAGAAAATTGGGGGGGGGTGGAAATTTACAGACATATACATATATGTATATAGTCATATGAAAAATTTTCTCAATCATTATTAATTGGAGGAATGCAAATTAAAACAACTTTGAGGCATCATCTCACACCTATCAGATTGGTTAAAATGATAGAAATAAAAAATAAAAAATGTTGGAGGGGATGTGGAAAAATTGAGACACTAATACACTGTTGGTGGAACTGTGCACTGATCCAAACATTTTGGAGAGCAATTTGAAATTAAACCCCAACAGTATAACATTTGATCCAGCAATGCCACTATTAGATCTTTTTTCCCCAAAGTAATCAGAGAAAGAAAGAAAAGATTCTATATGTTCTAAAATATTTATAGCCTCTCTCTTTGTGGTGGCAAAGACCCAGACATTGAGAGCATGCCCACCAATTGGGAAACAGTTAAATGAGCGTGGTATACGCTTGTGATGGATTACTACTGTGCTATAGGAAATGATGAGCAAGTTGAGTTTAGAAGAAAACATGGAAAGACTTGCATGAAACAATGAAAAATCAAATGAGAACATCGTATATGGTAACAGCAATATTGTTCAAAGAGAAACTGAACGACTCAATTATTCTGAGTATTATAAATACTCAGATCAACTACAAAGAACCTATGAAGGAAGAAACTATCTACCTCCAGAGGAAAAAAGCTGATAAATAGAAGCATGCATACATAGTATGGTTTTACATATGTTTGTGGGAGTGTGCATCTGTGGTGTGTGTGTGTGTGTGAAATGGTGGCTTTCTCTAGGACAGAGTAGGGAGGGAGGGAAGGAAGAATACAACTGGGAATTTAAAATGTAACAAAAAAAAATTAATTTAATTTAATTTTTATTCCTTGCAACAATCTTGGGAAGCAGGCATTATTATTATTATCCTAATTTTACAGATGAAGAAACTGAGGCAAACCAAGGTTTTGTAATTGCTCAGGGTTGCACAGCTAGGAAATGACGGGGCCATGATTTGAATTCAGGTCTTCCTGATTCCTAGTCCAGTGCTCCATCCCATCTGTTACCTATCTGGAAAGCAACTATAAGTCTTAGATGCTAGTAGTATAAAAGCCCAAAGCCCTTGATATAAATTTGTTTAAAAGTAGGGAGGGAAAGGCTTCTGTTTTACCCCTTCTCTGCAACAAAAGAAAGGGAGTAGTGTCCCCTATTCCAATATTTTCTAACCAGGGAAAACAGAGGTATAGATTGGTTAAGCAGCTTGCCTCCAGTCACACATGTCAGGGATTAGAACTCACAGCTGCCTTGTGCTAACTAAGCAGCTTAGCTCCAGAGCCAAAGCTCCTGCCTTTTTAGGCTCATGGCATTACAGTGTTCTCCACTCCACCCCTGGCACAATGGCCTCCTGTAGCTTCAAACAAAATAAAGGCTTCTTTCACTGAACTCATGTGTGCTACAGGCTGTGGGTTTTTTAAAACATGGCCACAGTCTGTCCTAGAACTGGCTGCATTTCAGAAATGAAGTGATTCTAATATTTATAGTTCAGTTGAGGGTTTGGGGTTATTGGTATGGAAAATATTATATAAACTGCTGCTCTTGGAGTGAAATTCCATTATAACATTCCTGCATACAAAGTGATTTTATGGAAACTCCTGACCCAAAGCCCATGTGCAAAATTTCTTTCTGTGGCCCCTTATACAATTCCTTCCCCTGAAATGCACTCTAAAGAGCTTCTCAGAATTTATCCTCTAAATTTCATCCTACTAGAGGTAAATTCTCAGAAGTAATATACTCCTAACAATTCACATTTTACAGTGCCTTAGAGTAACAAAGCATTTTACCTGATTGTTTCATCTTATCCCAACAACATTTGTTGTTGTTCAGCCCTGTCCGACTCCATGTGACTTCATGGACATTGTCCATGGGGTTTTCTTGGTAAAGATACTAGAGTAGTTTGCCATTTCCTTCTCCTGTGTGTCCCTATTTTACAGATGAGGAACTGAGGCAAATGGGTTAAATGACCTGCCCAGGATCAGACAGCTTGTAAATATTCTGAGACAGCATTTGAACTCAGATCTTCCTGACTGTAGGCCTTGTAAGACTCTATCTACTGCACCAGCCAGCTGCCCAATAACTTTACTGGGTAGGTATAGCAAGATATCTTACTTTTCAGATGGGGAAACTGAGTCTCATAGAGGTTAAATGCTAGTAAGCAGTAGAACCAGAACTTGAAACCTGTGTTCTAAATCTGAGTCCAATGTTTTCTTTCAACTAAAGACAAGATCTCTGTGTTTGCATCCTACTATTCTAATGTTTTCCTAAGGAGCTATGAAAATATTTCTTAACCTTCCTGAAACTCACTTTGTCTGTGAGACCAACCTAGAAATGACTTACTTCCTAGTAGCACCAGGTTTCACTAATGGAGGAGGAAATGGCTCATTGCAAGTGGTAGTCAATTGCCCCTGCAACGGCTCATTTGTTGCATGAGGGTAAAGGGGAGTCAGAAGAATTCAGTGAAGGTGCTGAGGCTAATAAAGGAGAGAATGATGGCAAAGAATCTTTGAAATGGTTGGATGTTTGAAATAGAAAGAACTTTTAAAAAAAATACAGCAGAAAGGAATAGGTGAGTCATGGGGGAAATGAAAAGCTTCTTGCTGGTTGGAAAATAAGGTCACAGGACAGTGAGCTGAAGGCCTTAATACTTTTAGATGTATTTTATAAAGAGAAAACAAATGATTCGTTTGGTCATAGGGCTAAGAATGAGTGCTTCTACCCAAAATTGCAGAAGGGATGGTTGAGATGGGAAGCATTCAGAACACATAATATCATCGTAGTAAATTTGTAGTGGGGAGTTTTTAGATACTTAGAATTAATCCAGGGCTTATACTTTTGAGAACCAGCATAATTTAAGTCAATTAACAGATTGGGTTTGTACTTTGAGGATTTTGACTGGCCAAGGAATAGTTCCTGGTGCCACAAGGATCTTGGATGTGCAAACAATAGTTGAGAAGCTCACATGTCATCATATAATCTTTGCAGATTTTCTGCCAATTTTTTTGCAAAAAGTTTTAATCATAAATTTTCTTAGGCCAGAAAAAATGTCTTGCCCTGGTCTTTTTCTGGTTCTGCCACTCCAAAATTTAATTTGAGGCTTTATTTTAAAGTTGTTTGGAGGGGAATGTTGAGAGAGTTCAACTGGGTTGCCTCTAGTCTGCCACCTTTGAATTGAATGAATGTGATTCCAAGAACACTGCAGGGATGAGTATACTTTTGGTTACTTTTTTTGCAACCCAGAGAACATTCTGCAAAGCAATCATTTTCAGTGGTGATTGATGGTCCATAATCATTGGTATGAGGCCAGCGTAAGCACAAAACAAGTGTCAGGCAGGTGCTTTAAAGGCTTATGGACTATGGGGTCTGACTTCATGTTATATCTCACAAATAAGAGATTCGATCTGGAAGCCCTTTTTTGAGTGTTTGTACCACCCAGAGTTTATGTTGGATGGAATCTCAAAAGACTTTAGCTCCCTTAGGGAAGATAGCACCGGAAGATGTTAATTATTCTATTTTCTAGTATGAAGAAAGGAGAAATTAAGAGTTAGAATAATTTTTCATTCTTTCAAAATGAAAGATCCAAGAACAAAAATTAATTAAATGTGCCTCTTATATGCAAGACAGAGAGGCAGCATCATATTGTGGATAGAGATCAGGCTCCAGAGGCATTTAGATCTGTGTTCAAATCCTGCTTCTGACATATACTGGCTTTGGTAAGTTTCTTAACATCTCAGGGCTCCAGACAACTCCCTAAGACAATCAGTTACATAGAAGGTTCTGATCTACATTAGCTGAGGAAATTCTTCATCAAGAAATTCCTACAGTGATGAAACCATGGGTCCAGTTCAGGAAGAAATGTACAGGGCCTCTTGCTGGGTGCTAAAGATACAAAGGTGAAAAATGGCAGCTCCATGCCTTCAGAAAAGCCTTACAATCTAAAAGGGGCAGGCAAACATAGTGTATACAAATAAGTACAATATTAAGGAGAATGTGATGGAGGCAAAAGCAAAATCCATATAAAACACCATAGGAAAATCTAAGGAAGTAGAGATCGTTTGTAGTTGAATTAGGAAAGTTTCACGAAGGAGGTGATGCCTGAACTGAATCTTGAAGGGAGAAGTAGACTTCAGCAGGCAGAGATAAATATGTAATAGTCTAAGCATGGGATACAGACTGAATTAGCACCCAGAAGCCAGAAAGAGCAGGGTAAGATCAGGAAAACACTAATAATCCAGTATCTTGCACAGATTTTAACTTTACCATGATTCAGTCCAACCATGTTACACATCTGGGGTAAGGGCTAGAGTTGAAACAGTTGGGAGGTTTTCTTCTGTGAGCCTTAAACCCACTGGCAAATCTTAAAAAAAAAGCTTCATATTAGTAAAACTGTCTTCATATGAGCAATAGCAGCTGCAGATTTATGTGAGAGGAAGCAAGGGGCTTATAACAGAAATTATTTGGAGATTGAAACCATAACACTTGCAGTGAACAAAGTATATTATAGCTCATGTTATCAGAACTGCTGTAATTAAGGTTGGTGCTGTTTTCCATCTTGCCTTTCTGCTCATAGGTAGAGCCATAGCTAGCAATTCTTATGCTCTTGTCAAATACTTCAAAATGCTCCTTGGGAAAGTAAATGGGGTGTCGATGGGTAGAGGAAGGAAGGCTATGGGGAAATTCCTCAAACTTCAAGGCACAAGGCTTAGTTAGGGGAAAATAAGATACCATAGGATAGGGACTTTGGCCATCATGGGCAGAGACACCAGGATATCAAGAGGCTGCTGCTGGGGGCCACTATCAGGGTAGGGAGCAAAGCACACTGGGCCAGGTTAGAGAGGAACTCACCTGGGGTGACACAACTAGGGGAATAAGTAGGGCATCTGGTAGCTTCCTACTTAAACCAATTATTCTTTTCTACTAGGTACTGTACTCAATTATTTTTGCCTACAAAGGAATACAAGTGCTGTTAAGTATCCTTTAAATGTCAGCAACCTGGGTAAAATCCTTATTTCCTTGCCCTAATTACAGCCTGGTGGGGGCCATCTCCAGTCACCCTGATCTATATCTTGCTGCTGGACCCAGATGACTCCAGAGGAAAAAGTGAGGCCAGTGAGCTTGCACAGCCCTCCCTCACTTAAATCTAATTCATGGCATCATGTCGTGGCATCACCTTCCTTTAAGAATGGACAGACAACAATAGAGCCTGGCTGAGAGGATGGGTCCTGGTTTGTTTGTTTGTTTTTGTCTTTTCTTCAAGAAATATTTTTGCATTAAAAGGGCCATAGTTTTCTGGTGTAGGATGTGCCTCTTTTAGACTTTGGCAATTTTGATAATTAGGACAAACATAGTGACAAATGTGAAATTTACGAATGAAAAATAGTAAGAAAGCAGTCCATAGATCACTTATCCAGAGTAAAGGCTAATCTCAGTGCCTTGTTTCTCAATTGCCCATTTGTTCAGACCAGCAGAATTTTGGAGTTACTTAACTGGATACCCTGAACCTCAGATCTGTTTTGTGATTATTGGAGAAATGTATATTTCCTGGTTATGGCTTAACCAGCAGAGATGAGGATTTGGTGATGTGCTGGTTAGTCACCGTTAGATAGAGTGAAGTTTCTCATTATGAAGACCAAAATGTGAACTAGGAAGGGTTGGTCTAAGAAAAGACCTGGAGTCATTTGAAAAAAAGGTTATACCTCTCTGTACTGCCACCTGCTGTCTGAAAGAGCTGGTTGATGAAAGAAAGGTGATGCCTTTCCACCATGTGTCCTGAGAAGTAGGAACCTCTCAGAGCTCATCCAAAGGAGCAGAATTGGAGAATCTAATAAAAATCCCCGGCTAAATGACTCTGCCTTTTCTGAAAGAGTATAACATTCCTAAATAGTAAAAAGGCCTATGACAGTAGAAGAGCAGCCTGAGCCAACACAGGACAGACCCCTGACTGTAGCAATATGGCAGTGTAGCATGGATCAGTCTTACACTACATCAGCCCAGCTCAACAGTGGGGTCACCCATCCAATACATGTACCACATTCATTTCTGAACTCTGTAAGGACAGTTCTCCCCCCCCAAAAAAAAAGTACATCTGCCCACAGTTGCTCTGGCCACGTGTGTTCTTATGTATCACTACCATGTTTCTTTAAGTCTGTGCCCACTCTACCACATGGACATATGCATTGGAGAGCAGAGTATACTCTAAGTTTATGGGTAAAACATTATACAATTATTGTTCTTGTTTTGCCTTTTGAATAAATGTTTTCATTAATAATTACTTGGCCCAATGGGCTGACATTCATAGGAAGCATAACAATGGGGGCTGGGACTACACTGTTATTAGGAGGGGACCTCTTTTATAAAATTACCCTCAGGACCTTAAAAGCATTGTAGCAGCTGCCCCCTCTGGAGAGCTCTAATCTTGCCAGAAATTGGGGGAGGAGAAGCCCACAGAAGAAGAGAATCTAGGGAGGAAGGAGGATTGTTAGCACTTAAGTTATGGTAGGATGACATTTTTGGTTTGTTTGAATCACAAAGAGGTAACAAGAACTTGACTACTACTGTCTTCATATGAAAACAACCTTTTCTATTAAGTACCTTTTCCCAAACCTTCCATGATAGAACTTTCTCAAATCAAATATTCTTATAACCTACTAAAAGAGTGGGCCTACTATATTATAACACAAGATTGTAAAGAATAGTCTTTGGGACACTGTAGAGAGACCCTTGGCAGTTACTTTTATAATGATTTTAAATAATATATCATAGTTAATTTTCGCAGTAATATTATAGTATGCACTATTTCTCATTAACCAGTGATATTCACTAAGTCATTATTCCTGTCTCTCTTTTTTTTAATACAGACAAAGGGACTGGGGCATAGAAAAGTCAAATGACTTATTCAGGTCATACAACAAATATGTAGCAGATCCAGACTCAGAAATCATAGTCCCTGAGAATCCTCCCTCACTGAGTCACAGAGTCTATACATAGATCTGATAGGGGTATGCACTAGTCTTTTCCATATACATACATACATATACACATATGTTCTAATATATTGGATTCATTATGAATAGTATTTTATATATAGTGAAAAGTTTTAAAATATGCATATACACTATATCTTTATTAAATTTGTTAAATGTAAAGGTACATACACATAAATATTTTTACAAATACATACATTCACACACATGTATGTTTTTATGCATATATATATATATATATATATTCTGGATCATTTATATTCTCAGATCTAGAATACAAGTGTTGAAGCAGTGCGTATTAAGTAAGACTTGTCCACCTGAAGCATATCTATTTTGCAATAGACAAAGCAAGGAGAACCTTGAAATTCTGGCACCAAGCTCTAGCTTAGTATCAGGGACTAGCTGAGAAGCAAGCCTTTAAAAACCTGAGGAGGCAGGGTTGGCAGGTTCCTTTAAAACCTTTTAAAGGCACTGATATCTGTCTCAGCGCCAGGGTCCAGTGCAAGAAACAGTGTATCACAGTGTATGGGGGGAGGTAATACTGGGAAGCAAACTGAAGGATGTTCTAGCCCAGAGTTCCATGATACTAAGGAGGTTAATCCCAGAAAGTAGCTCACACAGCTTGTTGACAGAGAGAATGAAGCTCAGGTCTTTCTGACTCCAAGGCCTGCTCTGTATCCATTGTACCATAGTAGGTATTACGGGTAAAATCACATTAAAATTAATATTAGGGCAACCGTGGAAAGGATAATGTCACAAAGGTGCAACTGATAGCCTTAGAGAATCTTTACGGAACAGAAGGCAAGAACTTTTTTCTGATGGGAAGGACAGAGTAGGACCTGAAAGAAGGAGGTCTGTGTTTGAGTACCAGCTTTGCCATTTACCGTTTGTGTGATGGGGAAAAATCATTTAATCTCTGAAATTTTTTTTATTATCTGCAAAATAGTGCTAATGGTACTTGCACTGCCTACCTCAAAGGGTTGTTTTGAGGAAAGTATAATCTGTGAAACACTTTATAAATGTGACTTGTGATTATTATACCTTTCTCTACTAAAGTCCTTCTATCATCTTATGGAGGTGCCCTTGGGTTCCCAAAAGCCATGCCAGATGAGGAGGTCCTAGAACAGCTTCATGCATGAAGCCTAGAAATGTGTTGTATGCCTATTTTCTGAGAATCAGTCCAGCTAAATTTAAGAAGGCCAGATATTTGTCCATAACAACTTATAAAACTATCCACTAAAATGTAAAGATATTGGAATCTGTATGAATGGAGGGAGTATTACATAAATACTAATAAAGTAAATTTATTTGTAATACTTTAGGTCTTTTTTTTTAACCAGATAGGGAAGGAGTGTTTTTCACTATTTTGGCTGCCTTTCTGAATAGCTACCCAAAGCCAGCAGAATTGTAGCACCTTCAAAGAACAAAATTCACAATCACCATTCTATACAATATGAATGATTCTATCGTCTCTCAGGTTTTATGAGTAGTGGTCTCTCTTCACCTTAGAAATTCTGCTAGCCTTAAATATCTCATTGTCTTTGGGGAAATATTTAACAGGATGAATTTCATTTTAAGTTTTTAATGACTTTACAAAACAGCACCTTCAGGCCAACTCTTTCCACCTTGTCAACCTTGACTATAGTCAGGCACTGTGACAATGTAGTATTTGCTTAACCGTAAACCCATCTTCAGAATGTAATAAGAAACTGGTTTACTTAGGAGTCTGCTGAAAAGTAAACCTATGTGACTGTGGACAAGTCTCTTTATAGAAACCTTAAATTCCTCTTTCATAAAATGAGTGGGTTAGACTCAGTGATCTTTAAAGTTCTTTTCAGCTTTTCACTTGGATGGGTAAGCATGCTCCCCTGGCATTTTCTAGGGATATGCCTACTACCCTCCTGGTGTCTCAGGATAGATATTTTTCTGCACATAAAGAGTCGGAGTCCGTCCCTAGCTGAGCATTAAGAAAGCTAACTCTCAAGATGTTACTGGCAAATTTAGCAAGAGATGTCCCTGGGTGCTGATACAAAAAAAAAAAAATTAAACAGAACCATTCTTCATAAGTACTTAAAGCATACCATCCAAACAGAACATTCTCTAGAAATTGAACCAAAGACCACATCTAGAGCTATGTTCTGGATAAACCTTAGAACTTATTTATCAAGTAGAAAAGAGGTCAAATATATTTGGTAAATCTTACTTTAACTTTAGGTTCCAGGATTTCAAATGAAAGAATGAAAAATTATTCTAACTCTTAATTTCTCCTTTCTCCATACTAGAAAATAGAATAATTAACATCTTCCTGTGCTATCTTCCCTAAGGGAGCTAAACTCTTTTGAGATTCCATCCAACATAAACTCTGGGTGGTACAAACACTTTAAAAAGGGCTTCCAGATCGAAATGATTCTCTAGAATACCCCACCCTTTTAAAAAAATTTTCAGCATTTTAGAAATGTACACTATGAAACTATCTTTTCTTTCCTTGTAACTCCCTATACTTTTATATGTAAGTACGGCCTCAGAACAACACCATTGGACAAGAGTCTAACTTAGTGAGTCTGAAGTGATTTTTCACTATAACTATTGACCTCCACAACTTGGCTAGCTCCAGACTTGCTCCCAAAACCCTCCTGCCCCAGTACAAGCACACAGAGACTAGAAGCCTCCTGCCGGAGAGCCACATGCTCTCAAGGACACAAAAGATGAAATAGTGTTTGACTGAAAGGAGATACAAACACACACACACACTAATACATATACACACATATACACAAACACACACACATACACATACACTCACATGCAATGCACACAAAGGGATGGTAAGTACTGATCTGTGGACAACAATAATTCCCCAGAAAAGCTAGAAGTAACTGAGTAAAGAAGATCTGGGTTGGAGAACATCTTTGTGCTGGGCTTTAGAGCTACTATGATGAAACTATAGGGTGGGAAGGGCATCTTCTGTTAAAAGTGTGGATACAGCCAAGATATGAATAATCTATTGCTTGGTCCTCAGACCCACAAAAATCTGGTACCAGTACCTTTCCAGTCATACCTTACATTACTCTTCTCCATGAATTCTCTATTCTAGTTAAACCTGACCACTTTCTTTCCCCTTAAAAATGGCCTGTGCTCAGCTAAGTGGCACTGGATAAGGACCTGGACCTAGAGTCATGAAGAACTGAATTCAGATCCTGCCTTCCTTGCTGCTAGCTGTGTGATCATGGACAAGTCATTTAATCTGCCTGCCTCAGTTTCCTCATCTGTAAAATGGGCATAATAATAGAACCTTTTCCCCAGGGGTTGTTCTGAGGATAAGATGAGATATTTCTAAATCTCTTTGCAAACCCTAAAGCACTGTATAAATTATCTAGACTTTAAAACCAAACACAAATCTATTTTCTCCATTAAGTCTTCCTGACCTCCACCAAGGTAAATGCACTTAATTTATGATGATGATGATGATATTATTATTATATTATTTTGGATCATAAGTATCTGAGCATGTGTCATATCCCCCATGAGGCTACAAACTCCATGAAGGAAGGAATAGTGTCTTTGTGTCAGACTCAGCACCTAGCACAGTGTACTGCATCCAGTAGACACTTAATACATGTGTGTTGAATTGAATTGGATTAACTCCTTTCCCAGCATAAGGACTCTTACTTAGACAGGATAAGGGAGAAGAAGGGCAAAATATTAATCCACTCATTCGCCTATAATGTACTGACAAGTTTTGTGTCTGCCATCATCCACCAACAACTCCCTGTTTTCATTTGTTGTGTTCATAGAAGAATGGTAAATAGCCATTAAAAAGCACATCATGGACTGGTCTCCAGTAACCAAATGGAGATTTGGCTTTTTCTGACCTAGATTCAGTCAAAACATAGAAGAAACTACTCTATCAGCTGGTCTTTAAGCAGAGTCAAAGGAGAGGGGCCAAAACAGAGACATAATTTGAAGCTTAAATAGCATCTTTATCTGTAAATTCCTTTCAACTCTCTTCTTGCTGGAGGTTTTGACAGGGCAGGTGCAAATACTGTTGCCATAAGGCAATGTTGGGGAGGGGGTAAGGGGAGAGAGTAGTAAAGCTTCTTGGAAACTGTGTACAAATCTGTCCTCTAGTATCACAGAAGGACCAAACCCAAAGCAAAAATGGCAGCGAATCAAAGGAAATAAATCATGCAGACTCCATAATGATCTAATTAAAAAGCCACTCTATCTGCTGCCATTTTCTATTTATAGCTAGAATATGAACATTCCTGACAGGAAATATGAAATATAATAAGCCAAGTGGTTTCAAGTCAGTAGGATTCAGGCCTCCAAGTGTCTAATAAAATCACCATCAGGCTCACAGTGCTGGGAGCCTCTTCTAGAAAGGTTATTTTCCTCTTCATAACAGTTCAGTTATGTTGTTGTAGTCCTTGTTGCTAGGTGAAAATGTAGGTCTATACAGTAAACATTTGACATTCAGGAACTTGGGGGTGTGGGAGGAAGGGGCTGCTATTGTAGGAAGGCATTTTGCTAACTCTGCAGCACCTTTCCTCTCCCCTTTATGTACAATAGCTCCAGGAAAGTTTTTTTCTTTTCAACATCTGTTAATGTAGGTGTTTTTGTTTGGGGGATTATTATTATTAGAATGCTATTTTCAGAAATGACAAAGGAGGCTTTATTATGTGCTCCTACAATCTCCACGAAGTTACCCCAACAGGTAGAAGTGTTTTAATCTCTTTCTCCTTTTCTCTCTCCCTCTCCTTTTACTAAAGACACATGCCCAAATCCCTCAAGTTCCTCACTTGAGGAGGAAAGCATCTTGTGATCATAATGGTAACTCAAAAGAGATTGGTTTAGTAATTCACATCAGAAAAATCAAGTGGACAAAAGATGCTCATTGTCCCTATTATGACATACAGTTGGAGGGTCAGTTCATTTAGTTAATCCATCAGTACATGTGACTTATACAGACATTGAATATGAACAATGATCTGGGCCCACAATTAAAGAGGAATAAGTGAGCCGTCTTGATCACACTTGTAAAACTGGAGGTGATACAATTGTCTGGGCTTTGAGGGATCAATATACAAAGTACCTAAAGGAGGTAAAGTTATCAGAAATATGGAATAAAACTCAGACTATATACTTTTATTTTTTAATATATTCTATATTATTTTTGTATTTTAAACTAATGTATTTTTAAAAGGTTAACCAGAAGATCAACAACTATTGACCTTATTTCTCCATCTATATACAATCTTTACAAGATGTCACACATGCATTAAGGGTGTCTTTCATGAGGTTATTAGTGGAGCAGAGTTGAGGCTTTTATAAGAAATACTAGAAAACGGAGCCCATCTTTACCATCTCACAATTGATTCAAAGATATAAAATTCAAGATCCATCATTGATAGGGTTGTGAACCCATGTGAGGGGGTGGTTAGTCACAAGTGCCGACATTGCTGGTCATGTGAGTACGGACGTGACAATCATTTAAGGCCAGAGAGGGTGTGTATGGCTTTCTGAGGGGCGTTATTGGGACAAGTTTGCCTGAGGTGTAACGACCCAGAAAAAGGAAGCCAGGAGCACTGACACGGGGGTATTGCTCTACATGGCAGTGCCCTGAGGATTTCCAGTAAGGACGGTGGTCCCTTGTCTCTTATGACGTACTCAGGAAAGAACATGATTGGCCCCCGCATGGCCCTCCTCCAGGGGTATATAGTAAGAGTTGGGAGGAAGTTGCAAAAGTCCCAGTTCCTGTTTGCTTGCTGTGCACTTAAGATGTAGTTGAATAAACAGCTTTGCCTCGCTGCTACTTCCGTGTCCTTGGGTGCTCTGTGGGGGTTAGATCTTCTTGGAAACAAGAAGCTGGAGACGTCCAATGACCGGGGATAAGGTAAGACACGGCAGGGGTTGAGACCTTGATCTCAACAGCTGGCACCTGAACAGGGACCTGAATAGGGACCTGTTTGGAAGACCCCACAGCCCTACTTAGGTAGGAAGCCGGAGGGAATAAGACAACATGGGTCAGGCTTTGCACCTCCCAGTTGTCAAGCCCAGGGACACAGAGGTGTATGTGAGGCAAATATATAATTTAGTAAAAAATAAGGGGATAAAAGTGCAACAGAAGGATTGTCAAGATTTGTAGAAGCAGTTTGGAAAACATCCCCCTGGGTGGAGTATACAGGTCTGGACACTCAGAGGTGGGTTGTGATCGGGAATCAGTTGGCTTTCTATGATAAGGATAGCCCAGGGCAAGTCCGGGACCTAGATTTCGTGATTTACAGCCTAGTAAAGACGTCAGTGTATGGACCCATCCCCCCGATTAGTGTACCTCAGGTGTCCCAGAGAGGAGAGTCTTTAGGGGAAGGCACTAGCTCCAGTAAGGAGGAGACAGAGGAAAATAAAAGTAGAAAAAGAAGGATAAAAAAGGTGCCAAACATTTATCTGCAATTAGATACTTTCTCTCAGTGCAAAATGGAGGAGAAGGGAAGCACTGACTCAGCAAGGCAGACAAAAGAGGAAGAGAAGGTCCCGCCCTCTGATAAGGAGGTAAACAAACTTCGAGCACAAGCGGAGGAGCTCACAGGTGCTTTAAAAAATTTACAGTGCGAGCTGCTCCCTCCCTCTCCTCCACAACCACCGTCCTTACCGGAAATCCTCAGGGCACTGCCATGTAGAGCAATACCCCTGTGTCAGTGCTCCTGGCTTCCTTTTCCTGGGTCGTTACACCTCAGGCAAACTTGTCCCAATAACACCCCTCAGAAAGCCATGTGCACCCTCTCTGGCCTTAAATGATCGTCCGTACTCACATGACAAGCAATGTTTGAGTCGGCACTCGTGACTAATCACTCCCTCACATGGGTTCACAACCCTATCACATCATCTACTTACTATTTCTTGATTATGAAAAACCATTTTATTCAGTAGAACAAAATACCATTTTAATGGCAACACCTTAAGAGCTTACAACTTAAAGTTTCTCTTCCAACATGGTATTTCCTGTCCATATATTATTCAAAATTCTTTGAAAAATATACAGAAATAAATCTATAACCCTTTTATCAGAAACATCATGCAAGACATAAAACTGGGAGACATATGTTCACCACAATTGTTCAAGACTGTATTGGAGGAGATCCAGCAGAGTCCAAGTTGAAAAGAAGTTCCCTATGGGTGGTGACATTCTCCAAATAACTCTTGTGTGAGGATAACCTTATGAACACACCATACCTCGAACTTCAAATGTTGTTGATCGATTGCTTCTCTCACCAAGCCCTGAAACATTTCTTCTCCTAGAAGATATCTAAAACCACTCAAAAGAGTTTATCCAATGCCTTGCCCCTTTGGGAACTTCATGGGATCTTTCTGGAGAAAGAAAGGATAGTAAAGACGCAGCTATTCCAGAGTACTGGGGGTTGCCATTTGTAGTCCTGATTCCCATATTAGGGATTTATTACCATTGTACTTCAAGCTTGTACTCACTTCCCCTGTCCTCTCACAGACTCTGTGTGTAATTATAGGTGAGTGCACCCAAGGTTTGGGGGGAATTTTTCTAAAAAAATGAAATAATTTACCCTTTTGGCTAATTGCTAAGGGAAAGCACACTGGTGGAAGCTTTTGTTATAATCAGATAATGATCATGGTGTTAGAAGTATAGCTATCCACAGGGTTACTCTGATAACCAGAGGTAGCAGCTGTTTTCTGGGGACCCAACATGTCAGCTCAAGGTAGGGGACTGAACTGAGAGTGAGATGCTACACTTATTGGGACTTACAGCTGGTAGTGGGGAAAAAGGAAGTATGGGGAAGTGGGTTGGGTATATTCTTAGGGAATTAAATCAAACACTGAATATAAGCGACTTGTTTATGGTCACATAGCCAGGATGTGTCAGAGCAGGATTTAAACCCTCTGTAGCTGAAGATGATATTATATTACCTGCTTCTCAACACAATAATTCAACAAGCATTTATTTCATTTTTCTAGGCATTGGAGATATAAGGACACAGATGAAACAGTCCTTGACCTCAAGTAGCAGAGGGGAAAGGGTTCAAAATAAACATAAACAGATTATTCGAGGGAAGCCCACAGTATTGAATCCAGGCTGTCTTGTTCAGAGTAGAAGGGTCTAGGAATCTAAAGTTGTAAATCTAAAGTATGATTCATATTTAAATTTATATAGTGATTTGAAGCTTATAAAGGAATTTTATGTATATTACCTCATATAATTTTCACAAAAAACATGCTTTTCAAAACCATTCTTAAATTGCTGTTTCATCCTGAGGCTGCCTTCAGTGTCTGGGACCTCCTTTTCCTCCATTATCCAACCATCCTTGAGGCCTTCTTACTCTGGAATATCCTTTCACCAGACTCACTCCCTTCTCTCATTTAATGAGTTCCTCCTGGGGTCTCTTTATTGTGGAGGAGCCCAGGTCTGCTAGATTTCATTTCCCTTCTGGCTCTGATACTGACTTCTAAACTTCAAAGTCATGCTCTTGTGTCTTCCTTCTCCCCACCCCCACTCACAAGTGGGTAAAGTTCTCTTTTGTGTGTTTTTCTTCTCCCAGTAGAATGTAGAACCTTGAGGGCAGGGACTGTAGAACCTTTTTACCTATATTTATATCCCTGGTGCTTAAGTATTGCATACAGTAAGCACTCAATAACTTCCTTCCTTCCTTCCTTTCTTTCTTTTCTTTCTCTCTTTCTTCCTTTTCTTTTTTCTTTCCTTTTTTTCTTTCTTTTTTCCTTCTTTTCATCCTTCCTTCCTTCCCTTCCTCCCCTTCCTTCCTTCTTTTCTTCCTTCCTTCCTGCTTGCTTTCTTTCTTTCTTTCTTTCTTTCTTTCTTTCTTTCTTTCTTTCTTTCTTTCCTTCCTTGCCAATCCCATCAGGTAATATCACTGTTAATGTGACATAAAAGAAAGAACACTTGGGGCGGCTAGGTGGCGCAGTGAATAGAGCGCCGGCCCTGGAATCAGAAGGAACTGAGTTCGGAGCCGACCTCCGACACTTAATCCACACAAACAAAAACCTAGCTGTGTAACCTTGAGCAAGTTACTTAACCCCAATTGCTTAAAAAAAAAAAAAAGAAAGAACACTTGTTTCTGAGTCATGGAATCACTTGCTTTCAAAGTCGGAAGGAAACCTGGAAGCCATCAGGTACTCCAACCTATACCTACCTAAACAAGAATTATTTTTACAACATAACTGAAAAGTGATCATCCAGTCTCCATGTAAAAACCTGAGAGCTGCTAGGTGACACAGTGGCTATAGCACTAGACCTGGAGTTAGGAAGACCTGAGTTCAAATCTAGCCTCAGATACTAACTAGGTCACCTTGGGCAAGTCATTTAACTTCTATTTGCCTCAGTTTCCTCACTGTAAAATGGAGATATTAATAGCACCTCCAAGGTTGTCATGAGTCTCAAATGAGATAACATTGTAAAGCATTTAACATAGTGCCTGGCACATAGTAACTATTATATATGTTTTATTCCTAATAATTATTACCTCCAGTGAGAGGGAGCCCACACTCTCCTGAGACAGTTAACTTCATTTGGGGTTTACTATAATCATTAGAAAGTTTATTCTCACACAAGCTGAGATTAGTCTCTGTGATGGGTACCATGATCCCACTGGCACATTGTCAGAACTGTTGCACAGATAAAATTATACTAGGCTTGCAGATGGCAAAAGAGCCAGGAAGTCAGGCACCTAGGTGCTCATAGGACAGGATTACCTCACATTATTAATAGCCATGCTCTAATTGGTGGAGTGAAGGAGGCCATGTGAGCTCATGGGAAGGAATAGCTTGAGCTTGAATCTACAAGCAGAGCAGGACCGCTCCCTTACCCCCCCCCCCCCCGCCCGGGGTGATGCTGACCTGACAGAACCCCAGTTGCTGTCTGTTACCCAGGAACTGAAAGTGCCTCCTAAATAGGGGCATATGAAAGAAGGAGGGTTTCACTCAATTATTATGTCTCTTTACAAGTTTCCTGGTTGTTTACTGTTTACTAATTGTTTTATTTGTATCCTTTAATAAACCATGGAAGTGGGACTTTGTTGATTCTCATTATGATGTATCCCACAGACAAACTTTTTTCAACTTCCTGTCACTGTTCCTACTTCTATCCTCCTGGGACCAAGCAGAACAAGTCTCCTCCCTTTTCCATATGGAAGCCTTTGAAGTCTTCTCTTCTTCAGTCGAAACATTCCCAGTTCCTAGTGAAGGGTGAGATTTGAAACCTAAAAAGTTCTAAAGACAGTCACATATATTAAAAAAAAGAAAGAATTAGAACCAAAAGTTGGAAGAAGGCAAGGAAATATATCTAGGGTCCTTTGGTCCAGTGTTTTCTGCCCTCAATTCATTTGCATGAGAAATTGAAAAGAGTTTCTGACCCTAAGTCTGACAGAGGTAGGGTATCTGATTCAGTACTTGGTAAACAAGAAGTTGAGGTCGAAGAAACAAACAAAAAAACAAATTTAAAGATACTTAGTAGGGTAGATGTTTCATATGAGCTTGACAAGAAATTTCCTTTTGGAGAGGAAATGCCTATCATAACCAATGGTCTCCTTGTGGGTGGAAACAATACTAACCAAACACTTCCCATTTTTTCCCTGACTTAATGACTGGGTATGTGAGGACCCCTCCCTTCTAAAAGAGTTGTAACTTAGGACTCTGGGTTTTAAATTAAAAGAGAAATAGGGTTAAGGTAATGCTTCAGTTGAAGACAACAGATGAAATAAGGAGCTGAAAGCTGAAAGTGCTACAACTTTGTGCTCAGTAGAGCCATATCCAAAAGTGCTTAGGAACCAATAAAGCAACTTCAAGCATCAGCCCCTTAAGACCAGAATGGAGTAATTTCTAGCAGAGACTTCCATACCTGGTAGTGACTGAATGTTTCACAAGACCATCAAGGAGCAAACCTAAAAGGAGTCGTATAATGACAAGCAGTATAACATCAATTCTGTAGTGTCAGAGGTCTGACCTACATCATTTATGTATGGGTCCTGGCCACATGTATTCCTTACATGTGTTGAATCATAACTCTCATGGTGTGTGTATTTGTGGGAGAGTGTGCCCCAGGTTTATAGGAGAAATGCTTTATTGCTACTTTCTTTGCTATTTCACTAAATACCTTTGCTATGAACTAATTGTCCTCTGGCTCACTAGTAAAAGTAAACACATTAGTGGGGGGCTTTTAAACTATAGTATGAGAGGAACTCAGACCCACTGAGTACCTCAAGTGGCTTCTCTGAAAGGCACTCATGTCCAAGGTTAACAAGGAGGTTGCCCCAGGTGCCACATTTCACATAGTTCTCACAATCCTAGCTATCTTCCTCTACACATTCTTTAGCTTGTCAAAATCTTTCCTAAAATATGGTGTCAAGAACTAAGCCCAACAGTCCAGATATGACCTGAGTAGGTTATAACACTTCTCATGCTCTGGTAACTATATTCCCCTTAAGTCAGGTGATAATCCCATTAGCTTTTCTGACTGCTATGTCACATTGTTGACTCCTAATTGTAATAATACTAAAGCCCCAAGAGCCTTTTCACAAGGACTCTTGGCTAGCCAAGCTGTCCTCATCTCATATTCCTAATTTGGGAGAATGGATTTGATTTCTGGCTTTAGCTTACTAGTTAAGTGTCCTTGAGCAAGTCACTTAAGTTCTCCAAGCTAAATTATCCTCATCCATAAAATGGATGCAAAAACACATGTACTACTAACTTCATAGGGTTAGAGCTAGTGACCTTACAGGTCACTCAGTCCAGTCTCAATATTTTATAGGAAAAGAAAAGGAAAATCGCTGAGACTGAATAGCTTGCCCAATTTTACATGGCAGAGCCTGGATTTGACCTGGCTTCAGATGCAGTACTCAAACCTGTGTCCTATATTACTTACTTGATTGCTACGAGGAAATATTGTGTCATAAACCTAAAGAAGTTACTTAAATGTGTTGTTGTTGTATCATCATTATTAAGGAAACGGAGACTTAGAAAGGTTAAGTGACTTGTCTAATTTTTTTCAGTTTTATTTTTTTATTACAGTAATTCCATTTAGCCACTTCCTTCCTCAAATTCAACACTTTCTTGTAACAAAATAAAAACATTTTGGGAAACCCCAGAAAGCCAGTAACTACATCTAACAGTTTTCCTCATACTGAAAATCTACGTGACTTGTGACTTTGATCCATCATGCACCAATAAACTGAGCTAACTTATTTAGGCAAACACTATAATAATATTATAGAATAATTTAAGTACCTAAATAAATATGAGGACAACACATACTGTAACAGGAATTTCTACACAGTCTTCTCCACTGAATTAGTTTCAATTATTCAGTTTAAACTTATTAAAGTTTCTAATGGGGGGCCTAACAAGTTAGTTATTTTACCAGACATTAAAGCTATTTATTTAACTCAGCAGTTGTCTACATTATAGAATAAATGTGAGTTATTACCATGGAAATGTGAAAAATATTTCCTTAGCTCCCCCAGGACCCAGCTCTGTTCATTCTGAACCAGCTTGAAAACCTCAGTGAACAAAGTAGAAGGCAATGGATCAACAAGGAGCCATGTGGTGAGAACAATATCCTTTGGGAAATAACTGCTGGTGCATCCCTACCCAGACAGCATGGGTCAAGCAAAACAACTTTTCATGCTTTCTGCATGACATCAGATGTCTTAGATTTTTCCTTTCCAAGTTAGAGTTATTTCATTCCATTCCCACCACACACATCAAGAGACCTGATGGAATACTTGGCAACCATAGAAACAACATGGTATCTTTCAGCAGTAAAGGAGATTTTTTTAAAAAATTAACTTATTTTGAACCTAAATTAAGTAATAACAAAATTGATTAAAACACACATGCATAACTATTGGAACTTTCTTGTTACTTAATGCTTTATTTTTCCCCAATAACATGTAAAAACTATTTTTAATATTTTTTTTAAATTTTGAATCGCAAATAATCTCCTTTCCTCTCCCCTCCCCCACCCCCCGCCATCTCATTGAGAAGGTAAGCAATGTAATATAGGTTATATATATGCAGTCATGCAAAATATGTTTCTATATTAGTCATGTTGTGAAAGAAAACAGGCCAAAAAAAAAAAAACCCAAATAGACAAACAAGAAAAAATAAAGTTTTTAAAAGTATGCTTTGATCTGTATGCAGATTCCATCAGTTCTTTCCCTAAAGGTAGATAGCATTTTTCATTGAAAGTCCTTCAGAATTGTCTCGGGTTATTGTACTGCTAAATACCTAAGTCACTGATAGTTGATCATCGTACAATATTGCAATTACTGTGTACAATGTTAGCCAATCTGATAGGTGTGGGGTGGTGGCTCAGAGTTGTTTTAATTTGCATTTCTCTAATCAATAGTGATTTAGAGTATTTTTCATATGACTATAGATAACTTTGATTAATTTATCTGAAAACTGCCTTGGCCTTTTATCAATTGGGAAATGAGTTGTACTCTTATAAATTTGACTCAGTTCTCTATCCATTTGAGAAATGAGGCCTTTATCAGAAAAATTTTCTGTAAAAAAGTTTTTCAGTTATGACTACTGTGTATTTACCTCCATCCTACCCCCCCCCATTTATCCTATACTCTCCCCTTTCATCCTGTCCATTCTCAAAAGTGTGTTATTTCTGATTATCACCTCCCCCAATCTGCCTTCCCTATCAGCCCCACCCTTCTCCTTATTCTTCTACTTTCCTATAGAGTAATATTTCTGTCCTCAACTGAGTGTGTATGTTATTCCCTTTTTGAGACAATTTCGATGAGAGTAAGATTCAAGCACTCTTTCCTACCTTCATAATCTTCCCCTCTACTGCAACTTTTATGTGAGATAATATCCCCCTTTCTACCTCTTCCTTCTCCCTTCTCTCAGTGCATTCCTCTTTCTCACCCCTTAATTTTATTTTTTTAGATATCATCCCATCATACTTAACTCCCACCATGACCTCTGTCTATGTATACTTCTTCTAACAGTCCTAATAATGATAAAGCTCTTAGTAGTTACAAATATCACCCTCCCATAGTGGAATGTAAACAGATTAACTTTATCAAATCTTTTGTGATTTCTCTTTCCTATTTACCTTTTAATGCTTTTCTTGAGTCTTGTATTTGAAAGTCAAATTTTCTTTTCAGATCTGGTCTTCTCATCAGGAATGCTTGAAAGTCTTCCATTACATTAAAATAAATTCCATTCCATTTTTCTTCCTTAAGGATTATACTCAGTTTTGCTAGCTTGTTTGCCCTCTGGAATATCATATTCCAAGCCCTTTGATCCTTTAATGTAAAAGCTGCAAATCTTATGTTATCCTGACCGTGGCTCCATGATATTTGAATTGTTTCTTTCTGACTGCTTATAATATTTTCTCCTTGACCTGGAAACTCTGGAATTTGACTATAATATTACTGGGAGTTTTCATTTTGAGATCTCTTTCGGAGGAGGGGGGGGGTGATTGGTAAATTCTTTTAATTTCCATTTTATCCACTTGACCAAAGATATCAGGGCAATTTTCCTTTGTAATTTCTTTAAAGTTGATGCCTAGGTTCTTTTTTTTTAATCATGGTTTTTAGCTAATTCAATAATTCTTAAATTATCTCTCTTTGATCTGTTTTCCAGATTAGTTGTTTTTCAATGAGATATTACATATTTTCTTCTATTTTAAAATTTCTTTTTATTTTGTTTTATTATTTCTTGATGTCTCATGGAGTTAATAGTTTCCACTAGCCCAATTTTAATTTTTAAGGAATTTTTTCAGTGATTTTTTTAAACCTCCTTTACCACTTGACCAATTCTGCTTTTTAAGAAATTCTTCTTTTCACTATAATTTTGTGTATATTTTACCATTTGACCTATTATGTTTTTTAAGGTGTTATTTTATTCAGTATTTTTTGTGCTTCTTTTACCAAGTCGTTGACTCTTTTTTTTTTTTATGATTTTCTTTCATCATTCTCATTTCATTACCCAATTTTTCTTCTACCTCTCTTATTTGAATTTTAAAATCCTTTTTGAGATCTTCCAGGGATTTGGGGTGGGGATGGTGCTGAAACCAATTCACATTTTCCTTTAAGGCTTTGAATGTAGCAATTTTGACTTGGTTGTCTTCTTCTGAGTTTGTATTTTGATCTTCCCTGTCATTGTAGTAATTTTTTGTGGTCAGGTTCTTTTTTTGTTGCTGTTTGCTCATTTTTTAGCCTATTTCTTGACTTTTAAATTTATCTCAAAGTTGAGTTCTGTTCCAGGAGTGGAGGGGGCACTATTCCAGGCTTCAGGGTTTTTGTGCAACTATTTTCAGAGCTAGTTCTGGGGGTCTGTAAGTTTTTAGTAATATTAATGTAATTATATTAATTAATGTAATATAAGGAGAGGTATTGTCTCCTTCCACTGCAAGCTCTAGTGTGTTAATGCCCCTACATAACCTGGGACTGTGACCTAAATTCCATGTGAGCAAAGCAACAGAGTCTGGCACCCAGTGCCTATAATCACCTTATGATCAGTTGTCCACCCTCGTACTGTCTGTAGGCTAAGAACTTCAGAAGCTGCTACCCAATTCAGTTGCCCCCAGTGCCTGCTGCTGGATTGCTGGGACTTCCACCCTCACCCCAGTACAACAGACCTTTCATACTGGCCTTCTAAGTTATCTTGGACTGGAAAATTGTTTCACCTCATCCTTTTGTGGGTTCTGCCACTCTAGAATTTGTTTTGAGGTGTTATTTTAAAATTGTTTAGAGGGAATTTGGGAGAGCTCAGGTGAGTCCCCTGCAATCTTGGCTTTACCTATTCATGGTCTCTTCGCTATTTAAACTTTTTAAAACTGCCTTCAGTGTCTAGATATATTTAGTAATTTAACTGTTACTCTCTCCATTTGAGTCAGCTTGCATTGTCTTTTTCGGACTGTTTACTTCTTATTTGTATAGATCTATGATCTCATCAGTAAAGTGTCTGTTCATCACAATCCATCTATGTTGTTGAGTTATGTCCAACTCTTCATGATCCCATTTGAGGTTTTGTGGCAAAGAAACTGGCATGGTTTGCTGTTTTCTTCTCCAGATCATTTTATACATGAGGAAACTGAGGTAAACAGGGTTAAGTGACTTGCTGGAGATCACACAGGTAGTAAGTATCTGAGGCCACATTTGAACTCAGGAAGTTTAGAAAGACTGAGGAAGAGTCTTCCTGACTCCAGGTCTGGTGCTCAATCCACTATGCCACCTAACTGCCCTCAATTCATCCATATCTTCTCTTTATATGCAAGTTTTATACATGTACATAAAAATTCTCCACAGAATCTAGAACCTTTAGATCTCGATGTTGTATGACTCCCAGAGGAGAGCACAAGCAGTCAGTCCATCAGTGATCTCTCACTGACTGCATGACCTTTTCTGGAATGCATCTTTAAGACACCACCACTTTCTCATGTTGACATTTTAGTTATTTAAAAGGACAAAAGAACATTATATGAGAAATGCTATTTGAGAGAGGTTTCAGTACTTGAGAGAAAACAGTCGCTGAGATAAATGTGCTGAGAGGACCTGTTAGAAACAGCTGAGCAAAAGCACTGACTGAAAGCAGGAATGTCTGCATTGCATGAGTGTCTATCAGATCATTTAATGTCTGGCTTTTCAGTTTTGAAGGTTGTAACTGATATACTTTAAGCTAAGCATTACTTGGGAATTATGGGGAAGTTGTATATTATTTATTTGTTCTATGTGACTCCACAACCTAAGCTGGAGAAGGGTCACATGTGAGGAGACACCGATTTGCCCACCACAGAGTTAAATAGAAGGACAAGTAGGAAAAATATGTTGCAGAATTCTCTTTAGAGGAAGCCGATAGAAGAGGAAATAACACTTACTGCCTCTTGCTAATTGAAAGAGGAAGGAATTGAAAACTGTCTTTGCATGTAATTGGAAAGAAGTAAACACTATTAAGTGGAAGGGGAAAAAGGAAAGAGAAGAATTGGTGTTTTAGAACAACAGCTTGGGTAGGAGTTACCTGATAGCTAACTCCAGCCATACAGGCTCTGCAGATACTAAGAGATCATCAGAGAAAACCACTGTGACTACTGAGAATTCATTGGATAGAACAGTATTCTGTGGTGTGAAGAGCTGGCTGCATTTATCTTTAGTACTTTTTTTTTTTAACACTTGCCTATAGTGAATACTGAGGATGTTTTAAACTGATCTGGAAGCTGTTTTCATTGGACAAGGGTTCTGTAGCTACTGGGAGCTCATTGGATAAAACAGAATCCTGGATTTGGGTTTAGTCTATAATGTTCTCTAGTGCCTGCTCCCATTAGGTAGAGAAGAAACTACTCAATTGTTTGCTTGGTTTTCTTTTTTCCTTTGCTTTTCACTCTTGCTTAAGATGGAGAAATTTCTCAGATCCCAGACTTCAGATCTGAATGAGGAGTTTTATAGGGTTTGAAGGGGCTGCTTATCACTGAAATAGTTTATATCATTTCAGTGTCCCACCAAATGAACAGACTTCACTCTTAGAAGTGCTATCTCTCTGAAAAAGGGTAGTGCGGCTGTTTATAAAGACTTAATTCTCTCTGTATTAGTGAAAGCAACATCACAATGCCTTGACTGGGTGTCCCATTAGATACCACATCTATGCAAGCAGGTCAGTGACACTTCCAGGATGCGCATCTCTATTAGTACCTTTTTATGCTGCTTACTCACTATTCTCATTGAAAATATGTTGAAGGGGGTGGCTAGGTGGTGCAGTGAACCTGAGTTCAAATCTGGCCTCAGACACACTTACTAGCCATGTGATTTGGGGTAAGTCACTTAACCCCAATTGCCCTCCAAAAAGCAAAAAAAAAAAAAATATGTTGAAGACTTTTTTTCTTGTCCAGTTCTATGTGACTGTTAAGTCTCTCTGCTTCCCCATATTTGTTATCACTAATATATGAATTTTAACCTATTAAAAATAAGGCTAAATGATGAACTGAGCCTTGGGTGGGATTGCATCTATTTATTATCTATTATATACTGAAATCAACATGCAATCCCCATTTGGTCAGATTATTTTCCTAAGAAAAAGAAACTCAAAGTTAAGAGTTGGATTTCCTTTAAATATATCATAACTGTAAACTCCTAGCTGGCTTGTTAAAAGTTCAAGTTTCCTCCTCTTTTTCTTATCCATCCCTCTACCCTTTCTCCATTTCTCTGTTTGTTCTTCCTTCCTTCCTTCCTTCCTTCTTTCCTTCCTTCTTCCTTTCCTATTTCCTAGATGGTTTGCTCTTCCTTAGGTAATCTGACAGACCTCTGCTTCCAAGGGCTCACTATATTGATGACAAACATAACAAAGACATTCCATTGGCTTTAGCTTACTACAGCTCAGAACCCTGGAACTCAAGATACTGACCAGTCTCAGCCATCCCAGCAGCGGTGATTACAGACATGCAATACACTCTATCATCTTGTAAGTTTTCCAAAAGATTTACTGTACTCATTCTCCAACACTACCTCATCCTGCTACCACCATGCCCCCCAAGACAATGATAACTTCTTCAAAGTAATTTTCAGGATAATTAAGAATACTTGCTTTGAGCATGCCACTTACCCTGAAATCACAGCCCAAAAGGTGAACCATGAGGTCTGAAAGACTCCACAAGTTTTGCTATGTCTATGCCTCAGTCAATCACCAGATCTTCTAAAACCTTCAATACCAGATCACAAAGTATGAATTTGCTGATAACATATATTAGAAGTATGACTTTTTAAATGTGTGCCCATCAATTAGGAAATGGCTGAACTAATTGTGAACATGAAGAATTGAAAGAAAAATGGAGACATCTTAATTGATACAAAGGGAAGTAAACAAATGAAAAAACAGTTTATACAATCACAGTAATGTAAAGGAAAACTACTATGAAAGACATGTGAATTCTCATGAATACAATAACTAAACATGGTTTTAGAGGACTGAGGGACAACCCAGGGTTCTGAAGTCCTTAGTACTCTGTCTTGAGACACAATAGTAGATCCTGAAGGTCTTGTACTCTGAACTTCAAAGATTTAGCAGGGATCTTACCTGGGACATAGAGGTGAACACAGAAGCCTAAGCCCTAAGATAAGACCAAGTAGGGGAAACCACCCCATACAAAGCATTGCAGGGATCAAAGCCTACTTAACAATGAAGAGATAAATAAAAGAATACAGCACTGATCATTATAAATATTTATTATAGATCTAAAGATGCTTCAAAATTCAACCTAAGAAGGGAGAATAACTCCATCTACCACAAGCAGATACTCAAAGGAAAAAGTGAATTTTCCAGAAGGACTACATAGATACCTAGAAGAAATAAAGCAAATAAAGAAAGAAAGAAAGAAATTAATTAAGGGCTCTGGAATAAAAGATTGGAAGGAGTAAATAGTTTAAAACAGAAATTGATGAACTTTACTTACCCAAGTGATGGGTAAGAATATCCCATACAGAAACTGATAACTCCATGAGACATCAAGTAATATTGCAACAAAATCAAAAGTTTGAAAAAATAGAAGAAAGTGTAAGGCATCTAATATAAAAATAAATATCTAACCTAGAGCACAAGTCATGGAAAGATAACATAAGAATCATTGAGTTTTCTGGAAACCACGTCAAAAACAAAAATTCTAGACACAATATTTCAGGAAGTCATAAAGGAAAATTGACTAGATCTATTAGAAACAGGGGGCAAGATTATCAGAACCAGAAAGCAGGACAAATCCATTGATCACTTCATGAAGGAAATTCCTGTTATGGCCAAAATCTAGAACTTCCATTTCAAAGAAGAAATATTGCAAAAATTCCAAAAGAAGGAGTTTAAAAACAAGGAACCACAGAAGGATCGCACAACCCCTAGCAGCTTACATTACTAGTGAAAGAAGATCATGAAATACAAAACTCCAAAAGGCAAAGGATCTAAGCTCACAATCATGAATAACTTACCCTGAAAACTGAGCATAAGGGAGAAATGAATCTTTAATAAAATAGGGGACTTTCAAGCATTTTTGTTGAAAAGATTAGAGCTGAGTAGGAACTTCAAAATAAAAACAGGAGATCAAGAGAAACCTAGTAAATTTATTTGAGCTGTTGGAAGGTACTATGCAATGCTGCTATGTTAACATGTTAATAGGAGCCAAGATGGCAGAGTAGAAACAGCACTTCCAAGGTGTTCTGCCCCCAGATTACCTCCAAACCATGTAAAAGGGGACTCTGAACAACTTCTGGAGCCCCAGCACCCACAGAACAACACAGAGAAGCTAACTTCCTGCTGAGGACAGCCCAGCAGCCCTACAGGGATCAGCCAGTGCATCGCTCTGAGAGCAGGCAGCACAGCTGGCTGGGAACTTACAGTGCAATGTTCTGGGAGCTGAGCCCAGGCCCATGTGAGCCTCGGTTTTAGCCCTAGGGCAGCTGGGCCAGCAGTCTGGAGGGACCCCAGAACACCAGCAGCTGTGGTGATTCCAGAATTATCAGCACAGATATGCCTAGGACAAAGTGAGAGGTTAGTGCCCTATGGACTTTGGAACCAGTATTTGGGGAACACATTGGCTTCCTCCCCTGGGGGTGAAAAGCCGCTGAAGAAACGCAGCACAGAAGCCATTTTGCAGCATCAGTGGCGGCTCTAGCTCCTGGTCTGCAAACTGTAGGGAGATCCAGCAATCAGTCTGGGGGTTAATCGCTCTTGCTTTAAACTGCCTGGATCTGGACTGTGGTCTGGGGTGCAGGTTTGGATGGGTATCAAGCTTGCCAGAGCCTGTGGAGACTTTACAGAGGCCACCCAACCTATGGAAGCTGTGAAGACCCCACATTTGGGATGGAAGCTCTCCTGTCTGGTAGCAGAGTCCTACTGTGGCAACAAGCCCCCAAATCAAGTAATTAAGTGGCAACATGCCTAGGCAAAAGAAACAAAATAAACAGAAAAGTTCAACATTGGACTCCTATTTTAAGGGCAAAGAGGCTCAAAGCATGGAGGAGGACTGTGAGGTCAGAACTCCTGCACCAAAAGCCCCAAATGAAAATACAAGCTGGCTACAGGCCATAGAGGACCTTAAGAAGCAGATAAGAGAAGTGGGGGAAAATTTGGGAAGAGAAATGAAAAAGATGCAAGAAAAGTATGAAATGACAGTCAACAGCCTGACTGAGGAAAATAACACCTTAAAAAATAGACTAACTCAAATGGCAAAAGAGGCTCAGAAAGGCAATGAGGAGAAGAATGCCTTAAAAAGTCGAATTTGCCAGATGGAAAAAGAATCTCAAAAGCTCACTGAGGAGATTCATTCCTTCAGAGTTAGACTGGAGCAAATGGAAGCTAGTGACTTTATGAGAAATCAAGATGTTGTTAAACAGATCCAAACAAATGAAAGAATAGAAGGCAATGTGAAATATCTCATGGGAAAAACCACTGACCTGGAAAATAGATCCAGGAGAGATGATTTAAAAATTATTGGACTACCTGAAAGCCATGATCAAAGAAAGAACCTAGAAATCACCCTTCAAGAAATTCTCAAGGAAAATTGCCCTGATGTTTTAGATCCAGAGGGCAAAATAGAGGTTGAAAGAATCCACCAATCACCTCCTGAAAAAGATCCCAAAAAGAAAACTCCCAGGAATATTATAGCCAGGTTCCAGAATCCCCAGATCAAGGAGAAAATACTACAAGCAGCCAGGAAGAAACAATTTCAATATTGTGGAAACACAATCAGAATAGCCCAGGACCTGGCAGCTTCTACACTGAGGGATCAAAGGGCATGGAATATGATATTCCAGAGGGCAAAAGAGCTGGGATTGAAGCCAAGGGTCACCTACCCAGCAAAACTGAGTATCTTGTTTCAGGGGAAAATATGGTCATTCAGTGGAATAGAGGACTTTCAAGCATTCTTGAGGAAAAAACCAGAGCTGAATAGAAAATTCGACATTCAGACACAAGAAGCAAGAGATGCTTGAGAAGGTTATCAAGGAAAAGAAATCAAAAAGAACTTGTCAAAGTTGAACTATTTACATTCCTACATGGAAAAACAATATCTGTGTCTGATGAAACCTTTCTCATTATGAAAATAATTGAAGAAGGTTATATGGGCATATGTTTACAGGTATACATGGATAGAGGGCACAACTTGAATTTGATGGGAAGGGATGATACTTAAGGGGTGAAGTTAAGAGGTGAGAGAGGAAAATGGCAAGAAGAGTTGGGGAGAGACAGGGTAGGGCAAGCTATCTCATGTAGAAGAGGCAAGGGGAAGTAGTTGCAGGGGAGGGGAAGAACAGGAAGGCAAAAAGGCAAAACCATATTCTCATTGAAGTTGGCTCAAGGAGAGAATCACATACATACTAAATGGGATATCTCACCCTGCAAGAGAGTAGGGGAAAGGGGGATGAGAGGGGGGTATGATGGAGGGGAGGGCAACCTAGGGGGAGGGGAGGTTGGAAGTACCCACTATCGAAGAGGGACAGGATCAAAGTAGGGAATGGACTGAGTGGGAGGTGAGATGGGTGGGAGGGAAATATAAGCAGTCTTTTACAATATATCTACTATGGTAATGTTTTGCGTAGCTATGCATGTACAACACATACTGAATTGCTTATCTTCTCAGAAGGAGTGGGTGACAAGGGAGGAAGGGAATGGTTCTGAAAATCGAAGCTTTAAAATTAAATGTTTCATAAGATGTCCAGGCATTGGGGCTCAGAGATTCACCTTGCCCTAATGGAAAAGTCAAAGGGGGTATGGGAGAAAATATGGGAGAGAGCAGATTGGATGAGGGGATATCTAGTGAGACTGCTATTCTGGGATGGTGGGTAGGGAAAAAATGGGGAAAAATTGTAACTCAAAATCTGGTGGAAATGAATGATGTAAACCAGAAGTTAATAAAGCATTTGTAAAAACAAACAAACAAACATGTTAATAAAGGGAGAATTGTGCCTCTGTAAATCCTTAATATCTTCAAAGGGTACTGAGGTAGTTAACAAAGAAAAACAGAGGACCTGTGTGTGGATTGGTTCTGTTTTAAGGATTTTAAGAGGGGAAAGAAAAAGAAGGGTGAAAAGAATGTTTTTTGGTAAAGATGGGAGAATAAAAGATACTTGCTATTTTTCATAATTGAGATAAATGAGAAGAGTATATAAATATGGAGAAAGGGCATCAGAAGAACGTCATTTTTATCTGAACCAGACAAAAGAAGGTTGAACACAAAGTATAGCATAGACATACATAAAATTCAACAGGAAAACAGATAGGAGTGGAATTAGGTTGAGGGAAGGTAATACTGGGGAAGAAAATAGTCACAGGTAAAATAAATTCCCCTCTCTAAATGGGAGATTAAAAGGGTAATTAGAATTTAAATTTAAATTATAATTTAAATAAAACCCATCAACTGGGAAATGACTAAAGAAATTGTGGTATATGAATGTAATGGAATATATTACACTGTAAGAAATGATGAAGAAATAATGTGAACTGATGTGGAGTTAAGTGAAACAGAACCAAGAGAACAATTTATACAGTCAATAGCATTATAAATAAAAACAGCTTAGAAAGACCTCATAACTTTGACCAAAGTAATAATCAACAATACTTTGAGGACCTATGATGAAGCAGGTTATCAACCTTCTGACAGAGAGGTGATGGAGCCAAGGTACAGGAAACATAAATTTTTTGGACATGATCCCCATGTGGATTTGCATACTTATTTATTACAAAGGATTTTTTTCCCTTTTGTTTTGAAAAAGAGAGAATTGAGAATTGAGGGAAAGAAGAAGGTAGAGTTGGCTATATTGACACCCCCTCCCCAAAAAAGGGACCATTGAAACATTTTTTTAAGCTCAGAGGAGAACCAAAGAAATTTCAGAATGAAACCTAGACAAGAGCAGTTTTTAAAATTATGTGTGGAATTATAATGTACTTTTCACTTAAAACAAAGCAAGCAGAATAAAATGCAAATTCATGATTTTATATAGAATCCTCTTTATGTTCTGTGTAAATCAAAATGCTCCCTTTTGGTTTTAAGTTCAGAATAAAAAACTTTTAAATGAACACAAAAAAATTAGTTTACAAATTTATGTTTTGATTCTTCTTTCTTCACTTAAAATTATTTAATGTGCCTTTATAGTCTGCATGATTTTTTCCTAAACTGTATTATAGAATTTAATTAATTACCGCAGTTTGTTCAGATATTCCTTGAATGCTAGAATTTAAGTCTATTTTTGAGGGGGTAGAACATAATACTTTTTTTTTTTTTAAAGCAATTGGGTTTAAGTAACTTGCTCAAGGTTACATGGCTAGTCATTATTATTTATGCATGGGTGCTCATTTTCTGAGGCTGGATCTGATCTCGGGTCATCCCAACTCCGAGGCCGAGGCTCTTACTCACTGCGCCTCCTAGCCGCCCCTTTAGGGCAATTGGGGTTAAGTAACTTGCCCAAGGTTAGAACATAATACTTATTAATAATACTGCTATAAATATCTTTGAACAGATAATCCTCTTCCCATATTGACAATGTCATTAACATGAATTCCCAATGATGGCATAATTGGGTCAAAATGTATGTTTCTTTCAAAAAAAATTCTTGCAATTAAAATTTTGTTTTCCAAAAAGGTTACTCAATTTGCAATTCTACTAGCAATGTATGAGTGCATCTCACAAATGAAATCAACTTCATTTGATTCTGCACAGAAAGAATTTTTCAAAGTGGTTTCTCTAAAATTCTGTCAGTTTTGTAATATTTGTCTATTTTTAATCAACTTTGTGAGTATAAAATGCTATCTCAGTTCATTTAACTTACATTTATTTTGTTATTAAAAGATTGAATATTTTTCAAGTTGTTGCTTGCCATTCTAGTGTTATCATTTGTAAATTATTTATATCCATCAACTAGCTATCTCTTAGGAATTAAATATATCAAAAATGGAAATGTTTTTCAACTTAAATAGAGGTAAAAAATGTTGTATGCCTATAAAATGAGACTGGTTCTTTAAACCACATGAAAAAGTCAACCTTATTAGTTTATGTTGATTTCTAGTGGACCCAGACAACCTGAGAAAAATTCTTCGAATTTCTGAAAGATCAACTAGGACAAGGTGTTCAATGAAATCATTACCTTACTCAGAGGCATTTTGAATTCATAAATTAGATAAACAGTTTCAAGGGAATTATTTGCACTGATAGGAACTGCTTTCTTATGACTGGAGGTGTTTAATTATTAACTAATTCAGTCATTGAGTTCTCTACCTCGAGTTTTCTTACAGAATTTTTTAGAGTCATAGGGGCTTTTAGGAAATTTCAATTTTACCATCACAGGATAAACCTTAAACCTTAAGACTTACTTATCTGTGGAGAAAACCCATACTTTTTGGCATTTTTCATGCCTGGAGAAGAAACAGTAACAAAACACCATTTATTAAAACATCTCAATTATTTTGTGGATATTTAGAGTATTAAAAGGTGTCTCACATTAGGACTCAGCTGATAAGGAATTGGTTTGGTTCCAATCAGCCTTGAGGTCTCTATCAGAAATTTAGTTGAAGCTAGACAGTGGATTTGCAGAGCTATTCACAAAGCCAAGGACACTGAGAAGCTGGATGTGCCAGAATGATTTTACAAATCCCTTTTCTATAAGGAACCAGGTTTTAAAAGATTTTATCCTGAATCACTATCAATCAAAATGCATAAGCATAGCATCTGAGTCAATTCAGCACAGAATAGTACCTGCCAACTAGGTTATCTGAAGCCTAGTTAATTTGGATCAGGATTCCTGCCTGAAGGTGGGGGAGGGGGATCTGCAGCAGTGACAAGGTCATTGGGGTCTACTGCAGACTCGGAGTGGAAGTTATTAGCTCCATCTGCAGAGAGTTTGGCAAGTTGAGCAAGGAAGCAGATAGTACTGGGGAACATTAAGCACAGCCCCACTGGAAAGGGAGATAATTGCATGCTTTGATAAATCCTTTTTCTTCAGAAGAAAAATATAACATTTCCTGCATCTGTGCTTCATGGTATCTTAGGAGAATAGCAATAAAGTTTGCAGCTTTCGTTTGAATATCCATAAATATCACTTCCTGGGAATTGCTCCATATTGGCAATCTTACTCCCTTTATGCTAGGGAGCAAGGCATGCAGGCAGGAGATTTTTTAAGGTGAAAATGCAAAAAGAAAATGGTTTGGTGATTTTTAGTAAGAATCATCTGTGTCATTTATGCAAAGTTTGCCACCAAGATGAAAAGAGTTGAAAAGTGAACCAGGGACTTGCCTTCCTTAAAGCCTTTTATCATCCTTAATTAGGTAATGTCTCTAACACTTTTGTTACCTCTCATTTAAAGGGGAAGTGATAACTGAATGTGTATATGAAGCCATCTAAGATTCACTGGTTAATCCACACCCTGTGAGGTAAATCCATGTATCTCTCTCTCTCTCTCTCTCTCTCTCTCTCTCTCTCTCTCTCTCTCTCTCTCTCTCTCTTTTTCTCTCCCCCTATCTATTCATCTATCTTATCTATCTATCTATCTATCTATCTATCTATCTATCTATCTTTATAACTGAAGGCAGTGAGGTTCTAGGCATTGAAATAATTTGCCTCAGTTACAGCAAATTCTCAGTAAGTCTAGCAGGGACTATAGAATTCCCAAGCAAGACCCTGGTGCTTCTGTTTCTATTTTATTCTGTAAACAGAGAATGAGAATCCGAAAACATTTCAGATATCATCTTGTCTATACCCCTTTCTTCACCCAGTACCCTCTGAATTCACCTTGTCTTGTGCAAATGAAGAGAATCTGTGATGGTCTTTACTATGGAAATGTGTGAATGGACTAGACTTCCCTCTTTGTTGGGAAGGAACCAACTACTTATAATTTAATAAATTAAGTGTTACAATGCAGCATTCAAGATTCTGAGTAGCTGCAGGGCATGCTGGGAGGTTTGGCAATGCTCACATTTGCTGGCACTCTAACAAGAGAGAAAAGAATTCCTTCATTCAAAAATATCAAAGGACGACAATATATAAAGCAATGTGCTTGAATATTAGGGACACATAAAGTGAAGAACACATGGTTTTTCCCCTCAGTGAGTTTACAGTCTAAGATGATAATGAAGATCCATATAGAAACTACTGAATGAATAAGAGTGGGACAAGTACATAAGGAGACATAGGTATATCATGGAGGGTGAATACTGACATTAGATTATTTAAAAAATCAAGTTCAAATGTGGTATGTAATTTATATTGGCCATGTGATCATGGGAAAGTCACAACTTCTTAGTGCCCCCAGGCAATTTTCACATACTAGGAAATTACAGATCACTTAACTATATTGGTCAAAGGACTTTCCACATGGAGAGTTCCCCACAGCAAAAAAATTATAGGTCCACATAAGAAATATTTGTTGTTGTTGTTCAGTCGTGTCTGATTCTTTGTGATTCCATTGGGGGTTTTCTTGGCAAAGATATTGGAATAATTTTCCAAGTCCTTCTCCAGCTCATTTTAGAGATGAGGAAACTGAAGCAAACAGGGTTAAGTGACTTGCCTAGAGTCACATAGTTAGTATGTGTCTGTGGCCAGATTTGAACTCATGAAGATGAGTCTTCTTGATTTTAGGCTTGGAGATCTATCCACTGCACTGCCTAGCTGCCCATAAGAAAATTACATTGTCTCCAAAACTGGAAGAGTTTAAAGAGTGATAGTACCACTATGCAGAGTGAATGAGAAAAAGATAATAACCATGATGAGAAAGAATAGCTACTGGATTCTTTTCTTCTGTTTTCTTTATGAGGCCAATCGCCTTCAGACTAGAAAGAACAAAACAAGAGGAATTGGAAATAAAAGATAAGTAAAAAGATAGCAAGTTCCTTGAGAGTACTCTGAATTAGATCAGGTGATCAGTCCTGATACGAACTGGAAGAACTGATATGTGATTGCTGAACCACTGTTAACGATCTTTGAAATATCATGGAGATCAAGAGAGGACCAGTGAAGGGCAATTGAGCCTGCAAATTGTATGCTGGAATTTAGTTCCTGGCAAAATTCAAGGACCAATTATTATTTCATCAACATGGGAACTCCCATTATGGGATTACTTCTTTAGAAACCCCTTTTACCAATGCAGATTCCAATGGTCTATAAACTGTTGTCTTAGAAAACTCCCTAAGGCTCAGAGAAGCTGTAATTTTCCTATAGTCACAAAACAATCTTTTTAGTTCTGCAATTACAATAATAGAATGATAGTAAAGGGAACAGAAGTTACTAAGAATTACTGCTTTTGGACCATTTATAAATACTAACTTAATTGCTATTACTCTAAATGTGATATCCTTGTCCAGAGGAATCCACATATATAATGGTAATGGGAATTTAAAAATCTTCCCTGCCCCTTAATAAGCCTAAGGAAATTTGAAGAGTTTCCTGCCTTGAAGATACACCCTGCCCCCAATAGGCTGAATGTAATCCCATGTAGTCTGTAGTAGGAGGAGTTTGCTGAAGGGTGGAGCAGAACCCACAGGAAGTTAGGAGTCAGAGTAGCTAGACTGGAGGGAGGAGAGGATGCATTGGAGGGAAACAGGCTTGTGAGTAAGTGTTGGTTTGTGGGAAGGATGCTGTGGTTCTCTGTGCTGTTATAGCTTATTAGCTTCTTTCCTACTATGATGGAATCGGCTTACTGGTTTTGGGATTTGGTTTTCTGATGTCTGAATAAATGTTTTGCTTCTGTCTTCTATATGGAGAATCTGTTATATTTTGAGATTGAGAACCACACTGGTATATTTATAGTGACCATAGGCTCTGTGAATATTGCATTGGCACTACAACATACCATGGGAGAAATTTCATAATATTGGTATTAACATAATATCAGTATTAACAATATTATTATCCATTTTATAACAATCAATATTAACACAATAGCCCTTATGCCTCAAATGGACTCCCCGACTAGAGTCACAAGCTTCTTCCAACGATCAGCCCCACCTACTACATAAGGTCCTTCCTGATCCCTCTCCCATCCCTCTCCCAATACCCTGATATTACTTTATACTTACTTCTGTGTGTGTGTGTGTGTGTGTGTGTGTGTGTGTGTGGTATGCACCAAAATAGAATATATGCTCCTTGAGACATCTCACGAATCATAGGATCAAAAAAGCATAGATTTAGAGCTGGAAGTGACCTTAGATGTCATGGAGTCTACCATTCCTTCATTTTACAGATGAGGAAACTGAAGCTGTGAGAAGTTAAGTGACTTGCCCAGGGTCACACAGCTAACGAGTGCTAAGGTGATATTTAAACTTGATTTCTTCCTGACTACAAAACTAGTACTTTAGCCCCTATTTCATGCTGCCTGTAATAGCATCTCAACTTGAACATGACTAAAACAGAAATCATTATCTTTTTCCCAGACCCAGCCATCTACTTTACTTCTCTATTTCTGTTGGGGGCACTACTATCCTTCTAATCACCACCCTGAGGTCATCCTGAACACTTCATTCTTCTTTAGCCCACATATTCATCTTTCACCATAGTCAAAGTTCATTCAGACTCAACATCTCTCTCATCCATCCCTTCTCTCCACTCACATAGCCATCATTCCTCAGTTGGACTATTGTAATAGCCTCCTACTTCAAGACCCTTCCCTCTCCAACTTGTCCTCTACATAAAAGGTGTAAAACACTCAAAGCCATATTGCTGCCAACACTCCCTAGTATAGCCTGAACCAAATTAAAATAAAGAAACATTGATATCATTAACATGTGATTTTCAAAGTCAATATGCAGCCAGTAGGAATTCTTAGGTATAGTTTAATTGCTCTTTTTTTTTCTATTTGAGTTTGATACCACTACCCACATGGCCAAGCACAGATCTGACCACATTAATCACTTGTTTAGTAAATTTCATTGGCTTTGTTATCTATAGGATCAAGTACAAGTTCCTGTTTGGCATTTAGATTCCATTACATCCTGGCTGCTACCTACCTTTCCAGACTTATACATTATTCTTTTTCATATATTTTTTCTAGCCAAACTGACCTCAAAACTCCTCATAGAAAACATTTAATCTCTCATCTCTGAGTCTTTGTCCAAGCTATCCCCACTCTTAGAATATAGTGCCTTCTCACTTCTCCCTCCTAGGATACTTAATTTCCTTCAAAGCATAGATTTTTTTTCTTAATCCCCTCAGTCATTAGTAACACCCCCCATTACCTTGCATTTATTTCATATAATTTTATATATAGTTATATCTGCACATGTGACACCCTCCCCCCATTTAGAAGTAAAGCTCCTTAAAGACAGAGATTATTTCATTTTTCTCTTGTGTTCTTAACACCTAGCACTAACAGCACTCATTGTATTACTCCTTCATAGTAGCCCAAGTCCTTAAAGTATTGCCATAAGACTCGATATCTATATAGCTCTCTGTGGGGTTGATTAGTGACTCATTGGAATCCTAGATGATGCCTGCTGGACAACCCCAAATGTTCCCTTACAGAAGAGTACAAAACAATAATGTAATGTAGCACTGAATGTGGCAGACTTTAGGACCCCATGAAAAATCAGTGTCCATAAGAAAGAGAGACTATTTGTATTATTTATGTACTGTTGTAAACCCCTTTTGTATTTTCAGTAGTTTTGAGAACTCTGAACCCTTTGTGTCTATTGCATTTTATATGGGGTTAGGAAAAGTCTGTCTATTAAGTGAAGAATGCACTGTTACTTTGAGGGCATTTAAGGGATCTGGGTGACCCTTTTATGGATACCCAGAGAGACTTAGAAACAAGTTTATTCTAAGATTTCCCAGAATAAATTCTCCGTGATGGTATAATGAATAAATGAGCCAAAGATAAAGTGGTATTTTTAAGGTATCCCCAGGATCATACCCAGTGTGACTCCAGGATTTGGGGTACTAAATCATGGGTAATATCTTGGGGGTTTATCTCTGATTGGCTGATTAGGGGAAGAGGGAGAGCAAGACTTCTTGCCCTAATTTGGTAGGTTCAGAAACTCACATTGTCCAGGCCATAGGATGATCACAAGTCCGTCTCAGTCATGAGCTTCTCCAAACCTACCATTAACTATTGAATTCTGACGGTCCTTCCTTGTTGGTGGTGGTGGTGGTGTTGGTCCTTTATTCTACAAGAGGACCAATGACATCAGGAAGCTGATTTCTTGACTTACAAGTGAACTGGATTTAAGTGTGGTAGAGCTACACAAAGTTATCAACCTCACTCTGTCCCCCAGAGTCATTGGAGTCCAGTGGCAAGGCATAAGGCATAACTCAAGACTACTGGCGATGACCCAGGATGCTTGGGTTTTTTAAAAATTTGTTTGTTTATTTTTAGTTTACAATATTCAATTCCATAGTTCCTTGAGTTTCTAAGTTTTCCTTCCCTCCCTCCCCCCACCCCCCATGACAGTATATGTTCCAGTATAAGATCTGCAAATACTTTCACATTAGACATTAGTCAAGTTACAAAAGCCGATTGTACTAGATGGAATGAGAAATGGTAAAGAAGAAATAAAACCAAACAATGAAAAGAAAAAGATCAAGTAGTTTGCTTCCATCAGGATTCAAACTCAGTTCTTTCTAGTTATTTCTCTGGATGTCGCATCTCTCTCCTTCATGAGTCTTTCGCAATTGACTTATATCACTGCATTGCTGAGAGGAGTTCAGTCTGTCATAGTTGGTCATCACACATATGTTGTGTCTGTGATTGTGTACAAATTTCTCCTGGTTCTACTCTTCTCACTCGATGCTTGGCTTTTTTAAGCTAAGGTCTTTCCCAGGTCTCAGTTTTGGATCTCTCCTAAAGAAAGGGAGAAAAAGGGAAATGACTAAACATAGATTTCCACCTTCTTTTTTATGTTAACAGTGCAAAAGAATGGCTTCTTCCAAAACAATCCATTCCATGATGGGAGTGAATCAGTTTGTCTTGGGGCAGTTTCTATAAGTGAAGCCTATCCATTAGGAAACAGTCTATAACCTTTATAAAAAGATAGTCAAAGGCCCCATTCAAAAGCTCATCAGCTTGGCCAAGGAGCTATTTTAACTCACCTAATGCTCCATATATATCATCTAGGTTGGGTAGACATTGAAGGTGGATAATGAATGATCCAAGTCTAGAATGAAACAGGGAGATCATCTTTTTAGAGCTGGAAAAGAACTCAAAGGTCACTTCATCCAACCCCATCATTTTATAGAAGAAGAAACCGAAGCTATGAGAGGTTAAGTGATTTTCCCATTATAGTAGAGGTAGAATTTGAACTCAGGTCTTCCTAACTCCTAGATGTGTAGTCTATATACTAAACTATCTAGCTGCCTTGAGAAAGAGAAAATGATGGATTTTCATTTGGTAAAGAACAAATGCAGAGATCTAGAACCAAAGTCCTTTTAGAAGGTCATTTGGCCTCAGAGGGGAGGTCTCACAGCCTCTTGTTTTCACATTGTTTCTCCCTGGATCTGGTCAGCAAAGAAGTCATGGGATGAGGTCAAGGGGAAGTAGTTAATGCCAACAGGCTTGTTCAAAAGTCCCTGTAGTCAATCCACAAGCCTCTTCTTCAACATATGGTTAGCTGATCAGAACCAGGCCTCCACATTTGTTGTTTACCAAATGAAAATCCATCCTGCTTAAGGCAGCTAGATAGTATAATATATAGACTACTCAGCTAGGAGTCAGGAAGACCTGAATTCAAATGGTACCTCTGACATATTAGCTTTGTGATCCTGGGAGAATCACTTAACCTTAAGCAATAGGAATATTGTTAACAGGGGTGGTGGTAGAGTACAAGAATAGAATTGGTATAAGCAAAGACAGAAAAGCACAGGACATGCTTGGGTATGTATAGTGTAAGGGATGTAAAAACAAAACTGAAACAAGCCTGTCCAAATTGTAAAACCCGTGATGTGTAAAAAATGAAATGGCTAAGGAAACAAAGGTTTGAGCTTCTTACCACTTCAGTTCATTAAGTGATGCATACCAATTGCCTAACGAATCAGGATCAGCCCCCTTCCTCAACTTAGGACTGGACCCCAAATACAGGGGGAGAAAGATTTTTATGCATTAAAAACAATCAAATAAGGTCAATTAATTAAAAGGAAACAAAAAGCATACAACATTAGGTCATCTGATTTCTAATTGAATTAAAGATTAGGGACTTTTCAAATTGGGAGGGGAAAAGTGAACAGGTGCTATTCCCTGACATCAGAAAAAGAGGTGTCCTCCCCAAGTATCTGTAATACAGTCAAAGAAACATGGAAACAATAACTAATTGATCTGTACAGGATAGATCAACAGATAAGACATATGGGTTGCTTGAGATGTATAATTGTGATAAAACTTCTTGCATCAATCTTTGGATCTGACCAAGTTTCTGATCAGCATAACCTAGGTCTTTAGTAAAGGGTCTCTAATCAGCAGGTAGAGGTGGTCCAGCTTCCCAGCCATGCAGGGCTAGATTCAAACAATGCAATAAAGTTTTATCCCAATTCCCACAATTGAATAAAGTCTTCTTATAAGAAAAAAGTTGAACTAGACCCATAATTGAATAGAAAAGGAACTAAGCTAGCTCCAGAATTGAGTTATAAGATGGAGTCAGTGTGGTTCACTCAATTTCCATGACCAGTTGCTGCCCTAATCCCCCAATTCCCTCAATTTACACAGTTCCCTCTTTTGACTTAAATGGGAGTGGGCATCACCCCCCCCCCCACGGATTACTTATCTATAAACCAAATCTATAAGGTTTTTCATATATTCATAATTGGAATTGCATAAGTCAGGTTACAAATAAAACTACTTAGCAGACTCACAACCACTAATTTTGAGAAGGGAGATTTACGTGTCACCAAGGTTACCAAGAAAACTTAAACGTAAAACACTATGAAACAAAAGGGCAAAGCAATACAGTAATCATGAATATTAACTAATATCATGTCTCCTTTATCCCAGTAACTCACTCCCAATATCCATTTAATCAGCACATTTTTTTTTTTAAAGCAATTGGGGTTAAGTAACTTGCTCAAGGTTACACGGCTAGTCATTTGATTTATGCGTGGGTGCTCATTTTCTGAGGCCGGATCTGATCTCGGGTCATCCAAACTCCGAGGCCGGCGCTCTTACTCACTGCGCCACCTAGCCGCCCCTTTAGGGCAATTGGGGTTAAGTAACTTGCCCTAGGTTACACGGCTAGGTTTTTGTTTGTGCGGATTAAGTGTCGGAGGCCGGCTCCGAACTCAGGTCCTTCTGATTCCAGGGCCGGCGCTCTATTCACTGTGCCACCTAGCCGCCCCTAATCAGCACATTTTGAGTCCCAGATGTCTCATGTAGTCATCTGGTACCTGGATAACTTCCCTTGGACATTCTGGAATAGGTTTTATTCTCAGGGCAACTCTGAAAGGGGATCTGCTGCTTCTCAGTTTCTGAATCATTTTTCCTAGGTAATTCCCCTAAAATATGCCACTAACAAGATTTAATACAATTTAGTACAATCTCTTAAATTTGGTATTTCACTACCCAGTTAATGCAGTGAAAACTAGTTCAATCCATATGGAGCTAATCCTATTAGCAACAGAGATACAAACATCAAATTAAGAATCCATAATTCTTCTGAATATTAGGTGAATTTTTTTTAATATACCAGTTGCTGCTTTTATCTTTTATCTGATATAAACTTGATATAAATCTGATATAAAAATCTTAAAAAATAAAGAATCTTAACAAAGAATAATCTTAAAAAAAAAAACAATTCACGAGGTTCTAACTTCTTTTAAAATTATCAGATACTTTTAAATGGGGAAATAATTTTAGTTTCTTTATAATTACCAATGCAGTTTTATATGTAAATCCTTAACCCAATTTTAAGAACTTATTATTAAAACATATTCCGAGTCTGAATTTCCATGCTAGATACATTTGGAAACCAATCATACACACACAAACACACATAAACACATACCCCACAGGTATAATTCTTAAAGAAAGCAGTCTAATCCTGTTGCTTTCTCAAAATTTTACATTCTCTACATTTTTCATGGGCTGTCCGAAATCTTTTGGTGGGGCTGCAAGCAGTATGGGATCTGTAAGCAGCCCAGAATGTTGTGACAGCCTGGTTTAAAGCAAAATATATACATGAAATATTTAAATTTTCAAATACCTATTTTATCATATTCTTTTAAAAGCTCAATATAGTCTAACAGCACCAGATTTTTAAAACGGAAGTTGTCTAACAGATTTTCTGATATAATATTCTCTCAAATTTCATAATATAAGAGAATTTAGAAACTCAATAATAACATACATAATGTCATTTAAAACATGAAACAAAACTTATTACCAGATGATATCAATTCAGCTGAATGCACTTTCAAATTATCCTAGGGGGAAATCATTAACCTTTGGTATTCTATACTAATCACATCTAAAATCCTTTTTAGAGTTGTCAAGTGTGGAGTACTTATATTCAATTTAAAAAAATAATAAAAATAGCCAATATTTATAAGTGCTTACCACATGCCAATCACTGTGTTAAGCACTTCACAATCATTATATTAGGGTCCCATTATTATTTTCCTCTTTAAGGATGAGAAAACAGAGGCTAACAGAAGTAAGATAACTTGCTTAAAGATCACACAGCTAATAAATTTCCAAGACTGGAGCATAACTCAAGTTTCCCTGCATTTTTCCAGCATTTTGTTTTTGTTGTCCAATACTTTATTTGGGAACCCGATCTGGGATGAGAGGGGTTAACAGGGTCAGAGGCAGGGAGTCTCTGAGCTAGGGGAATCGGAAAGGGCAGCATCTGGGCTCAGGGATGAGAAGTTAGAGAAGCAAACACTGAAAGTGCACCTGGATGGCGACCCCCCCCCCCAACAAAGCCCCTACATTTATTAATGGTGATTAGCATAAAGTGATCTTTCAGAGGACGTTCTCTTTTCCAATTGTTCACTGGAACATATTTAGCGGCAGAAATGCACCATAACTGTATCATCCCTAATGTCTAATGTAGATATAGAGAACAGGCACAAATACCACTTATTTGTTTATTATTCTTTTGCAGCGGGTGAGGCATGGAAATGAGAGGCATCTTACCTTTACCCATTTATTTCCCCTCAAGCCATATTTCCATCCTTTGGAAAAAGGGAAACCTGAGTGCTAACAGTAGGAGCAAAGGAACACAGCACTTCCAGGTCATAGTCAGGCCTTCACTTTCACGGATTTTTCACATACCTTTCTTTACCCTTCTCTGCCTGTCATAATCCCACTGCTGGATTGCTTTCCTCCATTCCAGAGCTCGTTCTCTCTCTCTCTCTCTCTCTCTCTCTCTCTCTCTCTCTCTCTCTCTCTCTCTCTCTCTCTCTGTCTCTCTCTCTGTCTCTCTCTCCCCCCCTCTTTCCCTCCCTTCCTGCCTCTGCCCTTCCTTTTTCTTCCCCCCCCCCCCCATCATGTTTCACATTGGTATCCTCTTTAATCCACCTTCTAGGGAGCTTGAGGTTCTGCTAAATTGTCTGGCCCATTTCCAGGTTTAAAAACAATGCTCTTAAATTCACCCTCATTTGACCTCAGCTAAATCTGGAGAATTGCAGCAAATCTCCCTTGGCTCTTTCCCTAGTTTAGCCTGGGCAAATGGGGAGTTCTAAACAGGATTTGCTCTAGGAGTCTCATTCAGACCTACAAGAGCTAATCCTGGAAGATGGAAGAGAATAAACCCAACCCTGTAGGAATTCGTGTGTGTGTGTGTGTGTGTGTGTGTGTGTGTGTGTGTGTGTGTGTGTGTGTGTGTGTGTGATAAATGACACCAAGACAATCAAATGTGAGGGAGAGGCTGGCGGTGTAATGAAAAAACAATGTCAGGAATCCAAGGTTTCTCATTTCCTAGGAGTATGAGAGTGGCAAGTCACTCAGCCTCCCTGAGACCATTTTCTCATCTGTAAAATGGGGATAATGATCTCTACACTACCTGCTTCACAGCATTGTGAAGAAAGCACTTTCTAGACCTTAAAGTAACATAGGAGCATGAGTAGCCAGCTATTTTTATTCAGTTGCAAGTGAGGCTCCCCAAAGACAGTTCATAGAACTGAGAGGAAAACTGCCCACTGAACACCACTCCTTCCAGCGTAATAACTGTCTGTTACAGAGTACTTTTAAAGTCTTTTTAATTCTCCCAACAACCCTGGAAAGTAGGTGCTATTATTATCCACACTTTACAGATAAGGAAACTGAGGCAGATAGAAATTTAATGACTTGCCTATTTCTCCCCTCCCCACCCCCACCTAGTATCTGAGACCAGATTTATACTGAGGGTCTTCCTGACTCCGAATTCAGCTCACTATCTACTGTATCATTTAGCTGCCTTATGAGAAAGGAAAGACTTTCTGGGTTCCTAACCTCTGAGCTCTCTTTATCTGTCTTTGTCTTTCCTCAACTCCTCTCATGTTGTCCTCACTCTGCCCCCCAAACTTATTTGTTTTAAAGATTCCTAAACCAATACAGTTTATCTAAGAAACTTAGAGGGTCTAGTAATTTGATGTGAATTAAATGGTCTGTCCAAAAAAGAGTTCCAAGTAGGCAGCAAGAAGGGACCAAAGGACTAACTTTTCATCAGACTTGATGCAATACATGAGATAAAAGTTAAACAGATAAATTCAACTACACTTTGTGGGGTAAATTTCTTTCCAAATCATGTTTTTGCTTGTTGTGAACCCAGCAATCACCAATTTACATAAATATTAAAATATTCAGGTTGTCCTATTAGAACCTAAAACTGCATTGAGACTTTTGGGAGGGACACCTGGTATAAAGAAAAATGAGAATTATCTAAGGAATGACGAACGTCAGTTATAAGTAAGGTTCTGGTTTTTTTGGGTTTTAGGGGTATTTTAGTATTAACTTTAACAAGATAGTAATGAAATTACTCTGTGTCCCCTTTTCGTGTTTCTTTTCTTCTGTGCATTTAAAAATGTTTTATTGAAGCTCTCCTCTTGGCAGAGGCTAATTTTGTAGTCAAGTGGAATGAGGGGTTTATACAGGAAGGGCCTGGTGTTACAACTAGTTCTTCGTTTTTTAATTTTTAAAGAGCCAACTGCTTCCAGCTACACAGTCTCTTGCATATCTCAGGACAGGGATTTGACTTGAGAGCCACACAAGCTTATTAAAGGCTCCCAGGGGATGTATTTAAAGGGAATAGTGGAAGTTCTAGGATCACCTGTTTCTGGCTGCTCTGTGTTCCAGGCCCTGCTGGTCCTCCTTGGATACAGGAGATGGCTTTAGGGCAGTCACAGTCATATTTGGGTCTTTTTATATTTTTAGTTTTTTTTTTTTCTTGAAGCCTGCCAGGCCTTAGACTAGTATCATGCCCCTTTAATTCTGTTGTGTTTTCAGGGGCATGCTGAAGTTAGCTTCAATCAGCTAGCAAGAGCTGACTGTTCAGTTCAATTTTCAGTGTGATCATTTACACCTCAGCAAATGCTACAAATCGGGGCTCCATTTGTTGTTTTGTTTGATTATTTAGACTTAAGAGAGTGATGGAGAAAATGTTAATAACATAGAGTGAACTTAAAAGTGTGTCACATGCACAACTTTTTTTTCCACTGGAGAACCAGTTGTGAAATACTTTGCACTACACCCTGCTTGTGATCACTACTTTAGGAGGACCCTGGCCTTGCTCAATGTGCTCCTGGCCTGTCTTCCTCCAGAGGGCTGTTCCACCTTCTCAACAGGACTATTCCACTCCCCCTGCTCTGCTTCCCTTTGTTTACTGTCTTCTCTTGTTTGAATGGTGAGTTCCTTGCTTTCTTGTCATTTGTATCTGCAGCATTTAGTACAGTGCCTTGAACATAGGAAGCCCTTAATAAATGCTCACTCACTCAATTTAGCTATCTTCTATCTATCTATCTATCCATCTGCCTCTCTATCTACCTATATGTCTATCTGCCCATCTATCCACTTGTCTATTTATGTATCTGTCTCTGTCTCTTTTTTTAAAAAATTTTATTTATTTTTAGTTTTCAACATTCATTTCCACAAGATTTTGTTACATTTTTCTCCCTGTCTTTCCCCCTATACCCCACCCCAAAACAGCAAGCCTACTGAATACCCCTTCCCCCAATTTCTTCTCTCTTATGTCCTCCCCCATCATCCCCCTAACTTTCTAGTAGGGTAAGATGGGTTTCTATACCCCAGTACCTATATATCTTATTTTCAGGTTGCATGTAAAAAACAAATTTTTAAACATTTGTTTTTAAAACTTTGAGTTCCAGAATTTTTCCCTTCTTCCCTCCTCACCCACCCCCACTGGGAAGATAAGCAATTCAATATAGGTTGTACATGTGTAGTTAGCCAAATAATTTCCATAGTAGTTATATTGTGAAAAAATAACTATATTTCCCTCTCTCCTATCCTGCCCCCCACTTATTCTATTTTCTCCTTTGACCCTGTCCCTTTTCAAAAATGTTTGCTTCTAACTACCCTCTCCCCCAATCTGCCCTCCCTTCTATCATCCCCCTTGTTATCTATTCCCTTCCCCCTATTTTCCTGTAGGGTAAGATACCCAATTGAGTGTGTATGTTATTCCCTCCTTAAGCCAAATTCAATGAGAATCACGTTGTCATTTGGGTCTTTTTAAATGAAACTGGCTGTATCTTCAGCTCATTTACAGTTTCTTTTTTCAGCATCGAGGTTTCAGGCCTTGATTTATTTTCTTTGCACCCTCTCTTTTTTCCTTTTTTTTCCTTTGGCCCAGGCTCCCCGAACCACCTTGCACGGCAACAATTGAAAGGTTGAGGGGGGGATACAAATGAAGAGTCTAAACGTAAAAATTAGCCATCATTTGCATGAAACAAATGCAGACTAAATCTCCAGTGGTTGTGTTAAGGGAAGGGAAATCAAATGCCTCTAGATTTAGTTTGTTGATGGTAGATAAAAAAGCAACAGGTTTATCATGTAAAATTCCCATACTGTCAGTTCCAGCTGTTTTGAGGCCTTTTGGGAGGTGAGGGACTAATTTCCCAAGCATTTTCCCCCCAAGGAAATGATGCACCACCCCCACCCTAATTAGAAGTTAAGTATCAAATGCAGGAGTGTCACACTCAAGACCATCAATAGTAGTTTATCATTCTAAACCAATCGGAGGGACTCTGGATGGTAGGAAACTGGAAAGCACCAGATTTCTCCTTCACATGAGCCAAGAACTCATCTGAGTCTCAGGCTGTCTCCTTGGTTGTCAATGGGGTAAGGAAAGAGAAAGCAGAAAAATGAATAGCTAAGTACTTTCTCCTTTGCATAATATTCCCCTCCTGTCCCCAGGTTCTCCAAGTATCACATTATCCCATCACACCCACCTCGCACTTTCCCCAGTGTCTCCATTCCCCATATAAAGAGCCCTGGATTTGAGATCTTTATTAGATCCTGCATTCATAACATAATGACTACCATCAGTCAGACAAAGCTGACTAGCATGTGAATAAAAGAGTGCAGCTGTCTTAAGGAATGGCTATGATTTTAACAGTGAGAAATGGGCCTGAGAGACAGACTTTCAGATTATGTCCTCAAATAATTCTATTACTCTTGGCATAATTGACAGTTAGCGTTTCAAGGCTGTAAGACACTTTGCGTCTACTCTTTCTTTTGATCTTCATGACAACCTGGTGAGGTAGGTATTACAGGTATTATCATGTCATCTTATAAAGGAGGAAACTGAGGCTTAGAGAGGCTGTAACTTGTTCCTGGTCCCATATGCTAGTATGGACCCAAGTAAGACTTGAATTTCCATCTCTCTTGACTCCAAATCCAGTGTGCTTCCCCACTCTCCCAACCTGCTTCTCCTTACTTTTTGTTTTGTTTTTGCCCCTTATGAAATAATCAGCTCATCTTTATTCCTTGGGTTCTTTCCCTTACTCTCAAACCTCACCATCACTGGGCCATTGCTAGTCATCTTGGACTTATGTCTTGTCATGGACTCTGATGACTCTGGAAGAGAGAGGGAGGCTGATGAATTTTTGAAGCTCTGGCTCATTTAAGTCCAATTCACTCACAAGTTAAAACATCACCCTCATGATGTCATTTGTCCTTTTCAAGAATGAAGGATGAACAACAATTTCACCATCATTTCTATGATAATATGATTTCAGTTAGGTATCCTATGTAGTATCCCAGGTTTATTCAGTCTTTTCTATCATGTTCAACTCTTCATGACCCCACTTAGAGTTTTCTTGGCAAAGATGCTGGAATGAAACTGAGGCAAACAATTATGATTTGCCCAAGTTCACACAACTAGTAAGTGTCTGAGGCTGGATTTGAATTCAGGTCTTCCTGACTGCAGGCCTGGCACCCTGGCACCACCTGGTACCTCCTAGTTGTCCTATCCAAGGGTATAAAGCTAGTAATAAATAGAATTTGTGAGAAAAGTCTTTTAAACCAGAGAGTTCAGGTTTGTAGGACTCTTGGGCTCAATTAGTCTGATTGGCTATATCCACATTATCTTTCAGGAGTATTTTCCCAGATCTGACAATAAGCATCACAGAATACCTTTGTTTGTTTCACTCAGCAGGATGTTGTGCTTATGGAGAATTTCTGCTTTCTCTCATGGTACATTTTAAAATATTTAGTAACTTAGGCTTTAAAATATTCAGTAATGTATTTACTCTTTACTCTCTCAGTGCTTCATTCGTCTTATCTTTGCAGTTGTTCCCAATCTGTTGCCTATTCTGTCTTATCTTTCTACCTGGATGGTGAATTTCTAAAGTTCAGGAGGATTATTTCTTTTCCTTTCTTTTCCTTCCTTCCTTCCTTCCTTCCTTCCTTCCTTCCTTCCTTCCTTCCTTCCTTCCTTCCTTCCTTCCTTCTTTCTTTCCTTTCTTCTTTCCACATATCCAGTACATTATTTCATACATATAGGATATTCAATAAATACTTATTGATTTAGTATTGCTATTTTTCTTAGTAATTATCAAAGTCAATGCCAATGCTGGAGAAAATTATGAGGTAGGCTGAAGTCATCTTAGATATCTTTTACTTGTCTTGGCCCAGCTGTCCAGTGCACTTTGACAATCTTCCACCCATTCCCACATGCCCCAATTCTTTCAATGGGCCTCTGCTTTAAACTTCTCCTCAGTTATAGGTTCATAATACCACACCATGAATGTCTCTGTGGATTGTGGAATTGGCTGGTCAGTATTCAGTCCTTCCTGCTCCTTTTTTCCTTCTAGATGGGTATAGAGCTGAATCTTTCCCAAACCTGTCCTATCTCCTTCCTGGAGGAATGGGCTAATTCAATCTTTTTTTGAGCCCCCACCCTCTTCTTTCTGTAGATTTAATCAGTCATACCCTTTTACCTTTTACAACAGTTGGATTGCTCTTTAGATTAGGGACAATATGATGGCTCTCAGTTCCATTGGGTTTCCTCCCATGCTGTTTTATGAAGTTTGTTTCAGTTGAAAAGTTAGTAGAGTACAATCACAGTAGAACTGCACCTCTAATTAGGAAAATTCCTAATATTCAAGCTAAGATTTGATGCTCTGCTGTAATTAAATTTTTTTTTTCTCATTTAACCTCTGGTCTCTATATTTGAGGCAAAAATCAGGATACAGGAAAAATTTAGGTAAAAGAAGCTAATAGAGTATACTAGTGTCCATTAATGGGTAGGCACAGAGAGGGGAAAACTGAGTAAAGAGCAGACTTTTTAGTAACTTTTTTCAATCCTCGAAAAAGTGGATATAACCAGCAGCTTTAGTCAGGGTGATGAGCCTCTTCAATCTCTCCCTTCTCTCCTGAAGAACAGCCCCACTTTTATTTTCTCCTTTTACTCTGGGCTGCTGAGTCTTTCAGATCAGCTCATTAAAGTCCCAGGGGTGCTGAGTATGCTAATTCCCCGATACTGTTCATTCCCCACTCCTTCCTCTCAATCCTTAACCACTTCCAGTTCTGACTGGGGCACCTGGATAGTTCCAAATCTAACCCCTCCCTAATAAATAGCATCGCCTGTCTCTTCAATATCTCTCTGATTTAAGATCAAATATTATTTTGTCTTTCATCCTTTAAAATTTTCTCTTTTATTGTAACTGTATGATATATACAATTATTATTACAGTAGTACCTGTATATCATTTATAAATAAAAAAAAACACATATTGGGAGTATGTTAAAAACTTTTTTAACGGTTACATGTACACAATAAAAAAAAAAAACTGGAGGTCGCTGATTTAGGAGATATAGATAACTCCAGATTGGTTTTTGGTAAGTGAAGCTGCCTCCAAAATGATTGGTTGTCTGAGACTAAAAAAGATAGATTATTATCAGAAAAACTATCCTTCCATCTCACCTCCACAGACAATTTCAGGAGGTTGGGGTTCATGATCCTTGTCCAAGAATTACCTTTTTGGGTGAGGTGGGCAAATATTTCTACTTCTGCCATGTACAGGAACTTTCTGCTGCCATCTCTTGGGTTAAAAACTCCACTAACAGGTCTTAGATCTCTGACTTGAGCTAAGAAAATGTGGGTAGGCACATGTAACTACTATGATTTCCTAATCCAAAGAAGACATTATCAGTTCCTGATGGGGAGGAGACTGCATACTCTATAGAAGGAAAGATACACTCAAATTGGGGTGTTCGGGGTGGGGGAGGAACCTCTCTTGATTATTGCTCCCACATACACACTTTAGAAAATCAGTTAACAGAATTTCCTGTGGTAGAAAATTTGGAAGAGTTAAAAGCCCCCAAGTTAAATTTCCTTCCTACATCTGAAATTGCTCTAATCTTATCTTAGCAGACAATAAACAGAATTATCTTTCTTTGATGAACTCTGCTGAGAAAAAAAATGATTTTCTCAAAGGAAGGCTAGAGTCCTTTCTATGTTTGTTTATTACTAGTGAGAGCCTCTGAGCCCCTTATTCATATCACCTCAAACTCATATCTTGCCTCTTTCTCAGTTGCTTGATGTTGGTACACAGCCAAGTTTATCCAATTTTACTCAAAGAAAGCCTGGGCAGAGGGCAAGATATGTAGCAAACACGTTTGCTTTTATATGCTGTTTCATAGATTTAGTGAATCTTAGGTTTCTCTTTCCTGGGTCCCCCTTGAAAGCAGCTTTGTCTCCTTTTGGGACTGAATAAGTATATTTGTTTTAATTACACAAGAGAGCTTAAGCTGCTATTAAATAGTGAAAGTTTCTCTGTGAAGGCTACATATAATGAAAATGTCAGATCTGAATTCTGCCCTTTTGTCTAATTATTTGGTGGCTTGTAACCCTGATCACTTATATTCATTACTTGGTTATACTTCAATAGCTTTTGCAATGCAATCCAATAAAAATAATAATTAGAATTTATATAGTGCTTTAAGGTTTACAAAGTATTTTCCATATGCTATCTCATTTGATAACACTTATTATGTGCCTACCATGAGCCAGGTACTTTGTTAAGATACAAAGATGAAAAATATGAGACAGTTTCTGTTCTTTTTTTCTTTAATCACCTAATAGGGGCCTTGGCCTTGGAATCAGGAAAACGTGAGTTCAAATCCTTTCTTAGATACCTACTAGTTGTGTGATTCTTGGCAAGCCACTTAACCTTGTTGAACATTGGTTTCATCATCTATAAAATGAGACAGCCCCAGTGGCCTCTCAAGTTCCTTCCAGTTCTAAATCTAAGATTTATGAGAAATTCTTAGAGTTACAAGAAAAGGTACATGGCACATGGTAGCTGAAGACATGTTCCTTGAGCCATTCTGACAGAATCCACCAACTAAAAGTACTATATTCTGTCAGATCCTAGCCTAAAGATAGACTACTCACTGTGTTCTCTCTCTGGTAGGGCTTTATAATTTATGCACGTGAATGATGAATAAAGAATGAAGAACTAGATCTTTTAAGCACTTACTTTCCTACTAATGGGAAAGTATGATGACCACTTAATGGACTTAGAGGCTCAAGAGGAAGTACTTTTATATCTGAAGTGAATATTTGTCTCGCGGTAGCAGCTACATCAACGTCTGCAACCAGAGGATGTTTCTGGGTTTTTTTGTTTGTTTTACCTGATGGAACTCTAGCAAGCCAGAGGAATTGGCCATTACAGGCTTCTGTAACCTACAAAAAATGTTGTCCAAAACATGTCAGTGTTTTAGGCCTGAGTATGTTTTCCTCTCATGAACATTCAACCTACAATTTCCTTTAATTGTTCTTTTCTTGTGTGTGCTTTCATCCACTATCTGACCCAGATAAGGTCCCACATACCAATGCATTTCATGCTTAGGCTGCCTTGAGTCAAATGAGCTATAATCTTGTAATCTGGTTGATTCGTAACTTTGTTCTATGACTGGCTTGCGTGCAACATAGCTGTACAACTGTCCTCATTTGAGATTTCATTAGAAAACAATGATTATTAGAGCACTCAATAAGGCTGTTCTTTACTTTGTGATAAGAGACAGCTTGACTTTGCAAAGCTAAAGGGTGATTAGTTCAGAACTGTATCTTTTGCTCATATAAAAACTTAGACATTAGTCTAGGCCAGGGGTAAGGAACCTGAGGCCTTGAGGCCACATGTGGCCCTCTAGGTCCTCAAGTATGGCTCTTTGACTGAATCCAAACTTCACAGAACAAAAACTGAAATATGGATTCAAAGGGCTGCACTTGAGGACCTAGAGGGCCATGTGTGGCTTTCAGGCTGCAAGTTGCTTATCCCTGATCTAGGCCTTCATGGTTATGTCACCTTGCCTTGGACAATGGGTTTCCCAGGCTGCAGATGTGTCAAAGACAGAGAAAAATCCCTGATAGTGTCAAACTCAGACCAACTTGTGATGCTAAACATGTTATCTACCATTCACACAAATTAGCTGCCCACTACTTTTTGGAAGACTCTTGGCTCCCATCAGAAGCACAAATTGCCAGGACATACCATAGGGTACTCAGGAATCTAGGAGCCAGAGGTAAGTATGGGCAAAATATACATGTTCCTGCTTAGTATCCTGACTAATAGCCAGTCTATCTGGACCAAGTGAATATAGACACATCTTCCTTGGCTCGCTGCCTGAACCTTAAATAAAAGTCCTATTGAATGATCCTAACTGAAACAGAACCTTGCTAGCTCAGTCTCACTAGCCCAGGGAATAATCTACTTGGATGTACCAAGTCTTCTAAACAATGGTATTAATGTCAGAGAGCAAGGAGTAGTGTAGTGGAAAGCATAGCAGGGATGGGAGACAAAAAGCTCTAGGTTCTGGTTCTGATTTTGCTAAACTCACTATGGAACTGTGACCAGATTAACATTTTTGAGCCTCAGTTTCCTCATAAGTAAAATGATCAGGTCAGATTAAATCATTTTTAAGGTCCTCTTCAACTTTAAAGTCCTTTGTTTCTACGAAGTTCAAAAGTAATAATTGCTAGCATTTACAATTGTACTTTAAGGTTCGCAAGGCATACAAATATCTCATTTGATCCTAATAAAAACTCTAAGAGGTAGATGATGATGATGATGATAGCTAGCATTTATATAGCACTTACTATGTGCCACACACATGTTCTTTTCATTTATTGTGTCCCAGGTTTCACAGGTACTGTTGTAACAGAGCACAACAGCTCTGCAGACCTTCAGTTTGGCAGGCAGCCTACTACCTTTTTCTCTCCCATACCTTCCTTCAGAATCTCCCAAATAGAGCTACTGAGGTAGCTCTGGAAATGCCTACATCAAACTCATTTTCTTGTACATCCCTAGAGTATACTGCCAAGGTAAGTGAACTTATCCACAGTATTCAAAATTTCTCCACCTGCTGTAATCAATGGTTCCATGTATGGGTGGTGCCATGCTGGCTGGTGGAGAACCTGTGTTTTCTTGGTGTTAATTGTTAGGCCAAACTTAGCACAAGCAGCAGAGAATCAATCCATACTTTGCTGCATTTCAGCCTCAGAGGCTGCATTGAATGCACAATCATCTATGAACAAAAGGTCACACACCAAATCTCCTTCCACTTTAGTCTCGTAGCTTTTTCAAGTTAAATAATTTACCAACAGCATAGCAGCTGACCTTAATGCCATTTTTCATCTTTGTTGAGTGTCTGACAACATTGTTGAAAACATCATGCTAAAAAGCATGTGAGCAAGCACGCAGCCCTGCTTCACTCTGTTGAGTAACACCAAGGCAATGGTCTTCTCTCCTTCATGTTGAAGACATTGAAGTATTATGCATTAACACGTTTACTCTCCATGCCACCATATTGTCCAACTAGTTTCTTTAAATATTCCAGCTCTGTGATTAGGTATACTGTAGTTTTAGAGAATGCATGAGGTCCTCTGGGCTTTCCATCAGCCTCTTTCATTTCTCCATATCAGTTTCCCTCCATGGTTTTATTTTTTCAGTGGCATATCCTGGCCAAAACTCAAAGGGTTCCTCATGTGGTAGATGATGATGGCTCCCCCAAAAAGGACCAAGGCAATACAAAGTAAGCCCCTTGTATTTGCACTGGTAGGCTCTCTGCACTCTACCTCACTTATTACAACTATATTACCACCTGTTTTGCTACTGCTCCCTAAGGATCATGAAGCCTTATATGTGACTTACAGCTGAAATCTCCTATATGTGCTGTCTCCCCTATGAGAATGTGAGGCCCTGGAAAGCATGGATTGTCTTACCTGCAACTTTTATTACCAATGCTTAGCAGAGTGCTTTACACACAATAAGCATTTAATAATTTTAAATTATTATTAATTTATCAATAATTTTCATTCATTCATCCTGAACAGCCTAGAATGATGATATTTCTACTTCTTTAACTGAGGCAGATAATGGTATCATTGAATCATGAGCATGAGCTACAGGTGGTCCTCTTAGCATGCTTCTTACTTTGTCTTTAGTCCATTCTTATCATTACCAGGAACTTACCAAACTTTCTCACCATCACCTGGTCAACAGTAGAGAACCGGGAATGCAGGAGTACTTAGTAACTTATTTACCAGTTAAAAAGTAATTTAATACTAATTTCCCCCAATCCCAATTAATAGTTATCTTTTTGAAGATTTTTGAATGTACTACCAAGTATAGTTTAAAAATATATGTGTGTATATTTTTATGTGGAAAAAAATCCTCAGTGGGACCTCTAAAAGCTAGAAAAAATAGCTTCAATTTGACTCAATACTTAAAATAACTTTTCTGTGCAAGAGAAGTGATCAAGGGAATTTCTTAATTTTCTTGTCTGAGGCACTTTCCATGGAACTGAACTCAAGCTCCAGCCTCTTTCTATAGGACATGTACTCTGGCTCCCTGTTGAAGAGGATGTGGGCTGCTGAAATGACTAAGCCCCTCCTTATTGGTGGCTCCTGTGACTGAGGGGATGTGTTGCAGATAATTGGTGACTGAACCAGGAATAGCCACCTACTCTGTGGGTATAAGAGGAAAACCAATTCTACCTTTTTCAGAATATGTGTAGCATTCTTAGATTTCTGCTCACTGCACAGTGGTAACAGAGACCCCAGGACCCTAACAGTTAGAACATGTGCTTACCTAGGAAAGCCTGAGTCCCTGCCTACCCCAGCACAATGCAGTTTTCTTCCCTACCCAGCAAATAGTAATCCTGAGAAAAGGAAATTTCTACCCTGGAGGCAACCTCACAAATCCTAGAGATTGAGAGTTTATAGGATGCTGGCTGCCTACTGGGAGGTCATTTCTGCAGGTAGTGTTACAAGTAAGATTTGAACTCAGGTTTCTCCTGACTCTAGTTCCCATTCTCTTTCTATCATACGACACTAACTTAAAAAGGGAAAGTTCTTATAGGGCTAGAAAAAAAGAATAACAAAATTCATCTGGAAGAACAAAAGGTCCCGAATATCAAGGGAATTAATGAAAAGAAATGCTAGGGAAGGTGGCCTGGCCATACCAGTTTTTAAACTGTATTATAAAGTAGCAGTCATCAAAACTAGTTGGTCCCGGCTAAGAAATAGAGTGGTGGATCAATAGAATAGATTAGGTACACAAGACACAGTAGTTAATAACTATAGTAATCTACTATTTGATAAACCCAAAAACTCCATCTCCTGGGATAAGAACTCACTATTTGACAAAAACTACTGGGAAAACTGGAAAATAGTATGGCAGAAAGTGGGCATAGACCAATATCTTACACTGTATACCAAAATAAAATCAAAATGGATCCATGATTTAGATTTAAAGGCTGATACTAAAAGCAGTCTGGGAGGGCAAGGAATAATTTACCTGTCAGATTTATGGAGAAGGGAAGAATTTATAACCAAACAAGAGACAGAGAGCATTACAAAATGCAAAATGGATAATTTTGATTACATTAAATTGAAAAGTTTTTGTAAAAACAAAGTCAATGCAATCAAGATTAGGAGGGAAGCAGAAAATTGGGAAAGAATTTTTACAACCAGTGTCTTTGACAAAGGCCTCATTTCTAAAAGATACAGAGAACTGAGTCAAATTTATAAGAATACAAATCATTCTCCAATTATAAATGGTCAAAGGATATGAATAATCAGTTTTCAGAGGGAGAAATAAAAGATATCTATAACCATATGAAAAAATGCCCTATTGATTAGAGAAAGGCAAATCAAAACAACTCTCAGATTGTAACATGGCAAAACAGGAAAATGATAAATGCTAGAGAAGATATGGGAAAATTGGAACACTAATGCATTGTTGGTGGAGTTGTGAACTGATGCAACCATTCTGGAGAACAATTTGGAACTATGCCCAAAGGGCTATAAAACTGTGCATACCCTTTGACACAGCAATACCACTGCTAGGTCTGTATCCCAAAATGATCATAAAAATGGGAAAAGGACCCACATATACAAAAATATTTATAGCAGCTCTTTTAGTGGTGACCAAGAGTTGGAAATCAAGGGGATGCCCATCTGGGGAATGGCTAACCAAGTTGTGGCATATGAATGTAATATAATACTATTGTGCTGTAAGAAATGAGGACCTGGGGCAACTAGGTGGCACAATGAATAGAGCACCTGCCCTGGAGTTCAAATGCGACCTCAGACACTTAACACAAACTAGCCTTGTGACCTTGGGCAAGTCACTTAATCCCAATTGCCCTACCTTACCCCCTCCAAAAAGCAAATAAATAAATAAATAAATAAATAAATGAGGAGCAGACTTCATAATAACCTAGAGAGACATATGCAAGGGGATGCTAAGTGAGGGAAGCAAAACCAGGAGGACATTGTACACAATTATAGACACATTGTATCTGTGATGACTAATTTTGATAGACTGGGCTCTTCTCAGCAAGGGGAGGTTATAAGACAACTTCATAAGAGTCATGATAGAAAAGGTTATCCATATCCAGAGAAAGAATTATGGAATCTGAATGCTGATTGAAGCAAACTACTTGCTCTCTCTCTCTTTTTTATTTTGTTTTGCTTTGTTTCTTCTTTTTCATTGTTCATTCCATTGGTTATAATTCTTCTTTACAACTTAACTAATGTTTAATGTGAAGGTATTCATAAAACCTGTATCAGACTGCATGCCGCCTTGTGGAGGAAGGAGACAGGAGAGGGAGGGGGAGAAAAATTGGAACTCAAAAACTTGTGGAACTGAATGGTATAAAGTGAAAATAAATAAATCTTTTTAAAAAGTACTCCTGGGGCAGCTAGGTGGCGCAGTGAGTAAGAGCCCCGGGTCCGGAGTTGGGATGACCCAGGATCGCATCCGGCCTCAGAAAATGAGCACCCACACATAAATAATGACTGGCCATGTAACCTTGAGCAAGTTACTTAACTCCAATTGCTTTAAAAAAAAAAAAAGTACTCCTAAAATAAAGTACAACAAAACATTAAAAAGGGAGGGGAGGGGGCAAAGTTCTACCTATAATCATTCCCTTGCTACCTGAGCTTGGAGGTGTGTCTCATTTCAGTTCTTTATATGCTTAGCAATAAATGTTTTATATCGAAATGTTTCTTACATGCTTGCAAGGAGGGACTGGATGCCTCTAGGGAGACCTAGAAATGATCCAAATTCAAATGTTCCCAGGGAAGATTTCAGGGTGAGGGCAAAACAAAACAAGCTATGTCACTTTAGAGAAGAATTCTCCAGAATTGAACCTGGCCTATGTGCTAACAGAATGGAGTTATAGGAACTACATATGTCACACATAACTCTACACATATTGTAGAGTTACAATGGTGATTCCAAAGGGATTAAAGTGGATGAGGGAGGAGTGTCAGGTAGGGTGGGAGATGACCATCCTGTCCAAGGAGCAGGAGTTCTAACTCTTTTGTTAGTCATGTCAGAGTCTGGTTTCCCTTTGCTAATATATAGAGTTCTGGGAAATAGTTATTCCTTATAGTTCTAGTATCTTCCTTGGCAATGCTCTGAAATTCTTATAGAGGGCACACCTCCTCATTAACCTATTTGTACTTGATAATGATCACACTACAGCCCTTTTGATTCTGGTCTGCTTTGTGCTTTAAAAGAACTGAAATGTTTATTGTTAATGAATTAGGGTGTTTTCCTCTCCTTCTTAGAATCTATTGTCAAAAAGTAAAAACAAATACTCCTTGTATCTTTGGCTTAGAGTAGGGCTACTTGAATTTCTGTTTACTTTTACTAAAAGGTTATCCCAAACAGTTTAATTTATTTGATAGTTACAAGTTAACTTTCTTTGTAATCTCTTTTGTGTCTGGCTAGAAAGGTCAATGAAGAACCCCTTCCCCGCCCCACCCTCCCTTCACATTTCTCTTAAAAATACAGTTCTGACCTGAGGAGCATTGGACTCCTAGAGACTCTAGTCATGCATGGTTCAGGAGTCATAGACTATCCCTATAAAATGGATGACTTCAGTGAAAGTGTTTTAAATATGTTGTATTATTGTAGATTCAAGTTTTTATCACTTTTCTTCCCACATCTTGATTTTATTATCATAAAAGGACACATTTAGACTACATAAGATGATGCCACACATGTGGAAGGGCTGGGGACTTGTTTCTGGGAGATAAGAGAGCTAGTACATTCATGGTCAATCTTTGTTGGCTTACCACGTGGTTAGGAGCAGTCCTTTTTTCATTGACTACATAGACAGTTACAACTGTCTTTAAAATAGCTCAATTTAGCATAGTCTGGGCTTTTACTACAGCCTTGTCTGAAGGTGAAAGATTCCTTAACTAAGTCATTGGTAAAGAGGAAGACCTGAGGACCACCTCTTTCCCAACTCCTTCCTTAGGCCAAAAGGCCAGGGAAATGAGAGGGGAGGCTTTGGCCTTGTCCTTCCTGTTTTAGGTGTGAGGAATATATTCTCCAACCTGGGAGCTCCTGGAACCCAAATCGGATGTTGTAGTCAACCCAAGAACAAAGCCCTGAGGAATATCTGGGGACATTTACCCAATGAAATTTTGGTCTTGAACTTGATGAGATGAATGCTATTTAGGAAGAGAGATAAACTGTGAGCTTATTTCAACCATCTACCTTCAAGTGAGGTGGTATAGGAAAGATTATGTCCTCAGCTCTTGAGGAAAATATATATATTTGTTCTGTTGGACACAGGTCCACTCTGCCCTTCCTCCATTGATTTGTCACTACCCTTCCCGACACAAAACAGGCAGCCCAACCTTTCCTTCATTGATTTGTAAAACAGAGAACTCCACCTTGCTTAATCTGTAAATAGGCAGAACCCCCACCCCTTGCTTTCCCTTGATTAAACTGTGGGTGGGAGTCCCAGCCTAGGGTTTCGAGCAGGCGGGAAATTCAAATATATACTGACCAATCACTAATTGTAGTTTCAAGTGTACACTGACCAGTCATTGCAGTTTCAGCTTACATCACTGTAATCACAGCTTATGTAACCTGGCTATGGAATCTCTATAAAACCAGCACACTGTCTGTGCAAAAGCACTGTCTGATTTGGGTGAGCATGTACCCTGACAGTCCCGCTGTGTCCTGCGGTAATAAAATCCACTTTTTAAACTTAATCTCGGGGATCTTCTGTCTCCCTTTTATTGGGGTACAACAGTTCTGACTATATATTTGAAATAAGTAGCCCTTTCTAAAAGCAGTAAGATATTAGGTGGTTAAAAATTGAGGTGCTAGTTATTGGACCCCTAAATGGAGGGAATAGGTTGGTAGGAGTTTGAGCTTGTGGAAGAGAAGAGCAACTTCTCAAATCCCTCAGGATACCAGAAAACTCTGTGCAGTAAGCAAAATGTAATAAGCCTAGCTCTGAGAGAATTAGTCCAGAGTCAACCAGGGTGCCTTAGGATTTCCTGATTTCTCCTAATAAAAGGTCAATTCCATAAACTATCCTTTATGCCAGCATGTCAGTAGAGGAAGGTATTTGTAATGTAGTTTAAACCTTAAGGAGAACAGAATAATCAAAAGATTTCAAGATTTTGAAGGCAATCCTAGTATTTTTTTTTTTTGACAAAAAGTATTTTTATTTGACATCTGAATAAGTGTTGACTCCTCAGGACACGGCCTTTGGCATCTTTTCCAACTTATTCATCAGCTTGTTGCACTGTGCCTTTCTCAGAAACATAGATACCATCCAAAAATTTTCTGATATCCTTGTTTTTGACTGTGGTGTCCTGTTGGATCAGGGCAGCTGAGTTTGAAACAAGTTCAATATCATTTCCTTCAAGAATTAACTCATCTTTTTGGGCTTGAGAAACAGCACAAGCAACACCTGGTCTCATTCACACTCTTCGGATATATTTTTCACCCAAGAAATTTCTGATTTCAACAAGTGAGCCATTCTCTTGAATAACAACATTTATGGGGAAGTGAGCATACACAGACCTCATCTTGTAACGAAAACCCAGGGTAACGCCTTTGATCATGTTTTGTACATGGCTACAGATTGTGCGCACGGTTGCAAGTTCTTTTCGATTTCCCCACCACTTGTCTACCCGAAGCCTTTTTTTCTTCTTTCCAAGGAGACTGAGCTCAACATTGATATGATTGAAATCCCTATGGAGGATTCCTCTGGGCCCTTTCACAATAACTGTCCGACCCTTAAGAGAGATGTCAACATTTTCTGGGATGTCGATGGTCTGGTTGCTTAGAATGGTCTTCATTCTGGTAGTGAATGGGCCAAAGAAAGCAATCCTAGTACTTTTTAATTAACTAAAGCACTGGCAAGTTATTCTGGGCTGAGAACAAATGAATTCACCTCTGCTATTCATTAACTTAAGGGTAAATCGTCATTCCTTTTTTACAGGCTGGGAAACGGAGATCCAAGGTATTTGGGTGGTTTGTCCACTCCAGTAATAGGGAGTTAGTGGCAGCGCTAGGGACAGAATCTAGTCTTACCAGTCTACTAATTTGGCATTAGTAGCTTATAAAATAGCACTCTTTTCAGCCCTATTTCTGCCTGTATTTACAAAAATCAAGTACTCATTTGTTATTATCATTGAAAGTCAATTACATTTTTTTTTATTAATTAATAACTCTGGGGAGAAAAATCAAGCTGGTCTCTCTCTAGTAAGCACCCTAAGAGCAAGGATCATTTTGATTTTCCTTTATATCTCCAGTACCTAGTATAATGTAGACCATTAATATGCTTGTTAAATTGAATTGATTTTTATATTGACCTTTATGCATGACAATATCCTTTTCTCTTCAATTAAACCTCCTACATCTCAACAAAAAAGGGGTGGGAGAGAGGATCTTTGATCCAGAAGTGCAGGAGTAAGAATCAACTGGAAACTCACCAAGAGGTCTGGATCTATGGCCTTGAGGCCACAGGTTCCCCACCCCTGGTAGAAGAAGACAACCCCCCCTCCTCCCAAGAATCATCAGAGTGGATAGTAGTCCCCAGAGTCGACTGAAAGTGGCTGTAAAGTTGTGCCTACTCTGAACCATTTTTATTTCTTCCTTCTTCATCCAGATCTCAACCTGCCTCTCAAAGAACCACTAAACTCCCTTAAGTGACCTTAAATACCTCTGCTTAGAGTTAATTAAAAGATTAAACCAAAAATTGGTTCTTCATTCTTCCCCTCCAAACCCTAATTCCCTACCTCATTGCTAGCACCTTCCCTCAGATTATCTTTTATTTACACTGCATATCACTTATGTATTTACAGGGATAATAAATAAATGCTTATTGACTGAGAGATAGTATTTTTGCTCTTCTTTATATCTCCAGTACTTAACAGTACACATAGTACAACAGCACATCAGAAATGCTTACCAAAGCCTTCTTAACTATTAAAACATATGTGTTACATTAACCAATTCAAATGGATATCATTTATCCTGTCACATTTTGTCATCAGGAGACTACACTGAAGCGTTTAGTCCCTGGTGACACATTTAGAAAGTATGTGAATAAACTGGAATAGATATGGAGCAGGGTAACTAGAACTTTTAGTGGATTTCAAACTTTGTCATGTGAAGATAAATTGAAGAATTGGTGATAGCCTGGAGAAGAGAAGATTAAGGACTGAAAGCTAGGATATCATATGGAAGAGATATTAGATATAGTCCACGTAAACCACAGAGAGCAGAATTGGGAACCACAAGTGGAAGTGACTTCAATATAAGGAAAAGCTGAAATAACTGAGGAAACAAAGGTTCAAGATTCCAAGCATATTTATTTATTAAGTCATGTATACCAATTGCATAATAAATTGGGACTAGACCTCCTCAGCTTGGCACTAGACCCTGAATACAGGGGGAAGCAGACTTTTATGCATCAAAACAAAGTCATATGGGGTGGCTAGGTGGCGCAGTGAGTAGAGTGCTGGCCCTGGAGTGAGAAGGACCTGAGTTCAGTTCCGGCCTCAGACACACAAACAAAAACCTAGCTGTGTGACCTTGGGCAAGTTACTTAACCCCAATTGCCCTCCAAAAACAAAACAAAAAAAAAAAAAGAAAGAAATATAAACCAGGATACAAGATTTCGTAATCTGATTTCTAATTGAAGGAAAGATTAGGCTAGCACTTTCCGAGTTGTGGGTGAGTGAGTTTTGAGTAGGTAAGAAGGAAAGCAAGCAGAGTGGACTTTTCTGGATGTGAAACAGGATTTCATTCAATTCCCACAATTATCAAGCAGGTGGAATTTCAGGAAAATGAAACTAAGGTCTCAAAATGGAGTCAGTTTTACAAGATGGAGTCAGTTTGAGCCACACAATTACCACAATTCTCTCAAAAAATGAGCTACAAAAAATAAAATAAAGAACAATTTCCTCATAATTTGAGCTGTTCAAAAGTGGAATGCATTACCTCAAGAGACGTTCACTAAAGATCTTCAAGTAGAAACTGGGTGAAAATCTCAGGGATAGTGTAGATGAGAATTCTGTTCAGATATGGGTTGGATTTCTGAGGTCTTTTCTAACACTAAGGCCCGTGATCTAATCCTAATGGGATGAGCTATAGACAAGGAAAGGGAATAAGTATTTATGTATTGCCTATTATGTTTCAAGTACTGTGATAAGAGTTTTACAAATATTTCATTTGATCTTTAAAATGCATAGGAAATAGGTGCGATTTACCTCCATTTTATAGGTGAGGAAATGAAGCAAACAAAGGTTAAGTGACTTGCCCAGAGTCACACAGTTAACATGTATCCAAGGCCAGATTTGAGTTCAGGTCTTCCTGCCTCTAGTCCCAGTATTCTATCCACTGGATAGAAGGAAGTGGAACACTCCAAAGTCTTGGTAATCCATGATCTTATCTAAGTCTGCCTTGTATATGTGGCACCTCCAGGAGAAAAAAGGGTGATGAAAGGGAGATCTTCATTAATTTTAAAACAATTAAATAAAAAGCTTTTTTTTTAATTTCGATCCAGTAACTTTGTTAGCTATGTAACAAAGCAAACAAACGAACAAAAAAACCCAACTGTTCACTGGTTCATTAAATAGCAATACCAAATGTTCCAGTTCAGTGGCCTGGAAAGAATGGCTTTGTACTAGTTACTTCAGACTATCCTGCCTTTCTTTCTTGTGGGATTTGCTAGAGAGCTCAGTTTGGCTATTCAGACAGTAGCAGAAAGTGAATTTCATCTTTATACTGTCACATAAAACACTGCTAACTCTGCCCAGATTCCTCCTCCTAACGGCTTCTTCATGACTCAGAGTTCTGTCTCATGTTTGATACAATCTCCCCTTCACTCTTTGCTGATTTCTAGCCTGTGTCAAATTTTTGTTCAGTGACCCATAACTTCCTCATTCAGGGTAGACTTTAAGAGTCTCTAGCTTTGAGTGGAGGAAACTCCAGCATTTCTATCTTTAAACTTCTGTTTCAGTTATGTCAGTATTTAGAGAGGGTCTGTAACCAGTGGCACAGCCCAAAAGATTTCCCAGAAGTGATGAAGTGGGTGGTTTTGTCAGGCTGTCCTTGTAATTCTTGTTTCAACTTGCATCTCATCAAAGAACACCTTCTTTTAAAATATTGTATTATACAGTGCAAAGCACAGAGAACCTGTGTTCAAATCCCAGCTCTTCCCCGTTATCCTATGTGATAACGAAACAAGTCTCAACCTCTTTGGGCTTGGGTTTCCTCATCTGTGAGATGAGAGGCCTGGACTAGTTAAGGTCTTCTTGTAAGTTCCCTTCCAGCTCTAAAATTTATGATTATGTGATAAATCATACCTAAAACTCTTAACCTCGTGTACCAAACCTTTTAACAAAGTTTAATCAAAGAAACAACAAAGAAAATGTTTGCAAAGCACTTTATAGATGTTATCTCATTTTACCCCACACAACCACCTTGGGAGGTTGGTGTTATTATTATCCCCATTTTACAGAAGAGAAAACTGAGGCAGACATTAAATGACCTGCCCATTACCACATAGCTAGGATGTATCTGAGCATGGAGTTGAACTTAGGTCTTTCGGACTCTCAGTCTAACACTCTGCATTGCATCACCTAACTAACTCTAGGAGCAGATCTGTAATACCCACCATATTCCTCTCTGTTTCTCTTTGGTTGACTTAAAGCTTTAATTCTTTGGAGGTGCTGGTATTCTATGATAGCTATACAGGGACAGCTAGACAGTAGGTAGAGCATGGGGTCTAAGTTAGGAAGACCTGAGGTCAGATCTGACCTCTCACACTTATTAATTGTGTGACCCTGGGCAAGTCATTTAACTGCTACTTAGCTCAGTTTCTTAAACTGTAAAATGGGGATTAATAATAGCACATACCTCCCAGAGTTATTGTGAGAATCAATGGAAAAAATAATTGTAAAGAACTTAGCACAGTGCTTGGCACATGGTAAATACTATATAAGTATTAGTTACTACTATCACTACCACTTCTCCTCTTCCTCCTCCTCCTCCTCCTCCTCCTCCTCTTGACACTACTACTGCTGCTATAATCATTATTGTCTCTAGGAGAATGTTACCACTTCAAAAAATGGTCCTTTGTTTCTGGGAAAAGCTTGAGATTATTGAAAACACATTACTAAATTCAATCTATTCTTCTCTTTCTTCAATTTTAGGATCAGCTCATTGTCAGTCTAGTGTCTGTCCAATACTAATATGTTTATTGATATACCAGCTGTTTGATTACCCATCCAACTGCATACTATACTTTAAACAATAAGCATATTTATCCCACTTTTTTTTTTCCTATATGGATAGTTAGGCTAGACTCTTGTGAGTAATTACAAATCTTATTTACAAATCTGTGCAATGTTCCACATTGTGTATTGATAGAATGTCATCTAAAGACAAAAGCATCTAGACCTCACTATCTATTTTGATGTTTTCCATTTGAACTCTACACTTGTCATCCTCCATGACTGCGACAAAAACATTTAGTAGATGTATGTCTCTCTATCTCATGCTATATTTGATATTCATAATCAGAAGGTTGTTGAGCAATTATCACTACTGTTATATCTTTCAGAGAATTTTGTAGAATTTCGACAGATGCTTGAGAAGCAACTTGTTGGAGGGGGCCTTTTATTCATTCAGTGCTTTATTCTACTAAATTTTTTTTTCATTTAACAATAAGCACAGCGAGACCTTGCATTCTCTATGCCTTTCAGTTCATTACCTAACTAAATGTGATCTGTTGTAGAATGCTATCTACATAAACTCACTCTCCCCATGACCACCTTTCTTAATGATCTCCTTGATGCACATATAGATCATTTTCATAAAGATTTTGTAGAAATGGGAAAGTACATATTCAGTTTAGTGGCTACTGATATTTTCTCAGCCACCCTTTTCCCCCAGAATTTATTTATTTATTTTTTGCCTTCAACATTCATTTTGAGTTCCAAATTTTCTCCCCATTTCTCTCCTACCCCCCACCTCAAGATGGCATGCATACTGATGGCTCCTTCCCCCAGTTTGCCCTCCTTTCTATCTCCCCCCCCACCATCCCCTTCCTCTTATTCCCTGGTAATGGCAAGCAAAATAGGATTTTTTTTGCTGGTTTTCTTACTGAAGTTTTAGTTAATCAAGCACCTTTGAGCATCTTCGATTGTATCAAGAGTCTCTAATTGGTAACAGTATACATTATATTGCTCTTAATAGGCTTAAGGGAGTTTGAAGATCTTCCCTGCCCTTAATATGCCTAAGGGAATTTGAAGACCTTCCTACTCTTAATAGGCAGAACACGGGAGCCCACAGTTTGAGGAGCTTGCCAAAAGGGTGGAACAAGAAGGAGCTGAGCAGAGAAGAGCACAAGCAGAGTTGAGAGCTAGCAGAGCTAAGAGAATGTGATGTTGGCACTCTGTTGATGTTACTGTGTCAGACAGAAGCACTCTCTTGATTTGTGTTGATTTCTCAGACAGAAAGTGAATTGAGATGATAGTGCTGGTAATGTGTATAAATATTGTTGTAGCCCTGTTAAGCTTTGTTTTCCTAGAAACAGAAACTTGGAGTGGATGAGTCCCTGGGAACTGAGATATGGAACAGGAACAGAGAGTTGCCTACCTATGAATGAAGTTGGGAGCAGTTCAGGTCACCTGTGGAGGAGGAGCTATGGGGTTTGGAAGTTAACCTCCAGTTAAAATGAAAGAGGACTTTGCTTGGATATTCTGTACTGACTGATGATAGTGTAACCTACTGTGACCTGGGTGGAAGGTGTTTGTATTTTCTGCTACCCCTTAAAGATGACTATAAGATATACTGAATATGTTTTGTTTAAGTCTATGTGGCCACCTTAGTAATAAATTATGTTATGTTGTCATGAATGTTATGTTTTGTTTCTTGAATATTATGCTTTAGTTTGTTGCTGAATAGAGAGTTCATTATACTATGCAATTAGACCTTTAAAGTTATTCACAGTAGCAGTCCTCAGAAGAGCTGCCATAATTGTCTTTATGCCCTTTCCCCCTTACTTTCTTGTAGGGCAAGATAGATTTCTTTTTTTTTTTTTGGAGGGAGAATGCAGGGCAATTGCGGGTAAGTGACTCACCCAAGATCACACAGCTAGTAAGTGTTAAGTGTTTGAGGCCAGATTTGAACTCAAGTCCTCCTGACTCCAGGGCTGGTGCTCTATTCACTGTGTTACCTAGCTGTCCCAGAAAGATAGATTTCTATACCCCCTTGCCTTTATATCCTGGTTGCATGTAAAGACAATTTTTAACATTTGTTTTTAAAACTTTGAGTTCTAGATTCTCTCCCTTCTTCCCTCCTCGCCCATCCCCATTGAGAGGACAAGCAATTCAATATAGGTTAAACATGTGTAATTATGCAAAACATTTCCAAGTAGTCACAATGTGAAAGACTAACTATGTTTCCCTCCATCCTATCCCACCCCTCATTTATTCTATTTTCTCTTTTGACCGTGTCCCTTTTCAAAAATGTTTGCTTCTGACTATCTCCTCCCCAATCTGCCCCTTCTATCATCCCACGCACCGCCCATTCCCTTCCCTCCTTCTTTCCTGCATGGTAAGATACCAAATTGAGCCTGTATGTTATTATCTCCTTAAGCCAAATCCAATGAAAGTAAGGTTGACTCATTCCCTTTTACCTCCCTGCTCTTCCCCTCCATTGTTTTTGCTTTTTTTTTTTGGAGGGCAATTGGGGTTAAGTAACTTGCCCAAGGTCACACGGCTAGGTTTTTGTTTGTGTGTATTAAGTGTCTGAGGCCGGTTCCGAACGCAGGTCCTTCTGACACCAGGGCAGGCACTCTACTCACTGCGCCACCTAGCCGCCCCTCTTCCCCTCCATTGTAAAAGCTTTCTCTTGCCTCTTTTATGTCAGTCACCTTTTTTTTTTCTAGGGGTAATGATAAAACCTGGGCTTTTTTTTCCACTAAGTGTTTAGAAACCTTCCCTTTCTCAAATAGCTTAAGAATCCATCCTTTAACTGACTTTAAAAATGTGTTGCCTCCAGCTCAGACCTCCTCTGGTTTCCCCTATATGATCTTTCCATCTTAATTTTTTCTAGTGCTATTTCTCTTTCTTCATTGCAGCACATCCCCAACTGTGATATTAGGAGCTGAATGTGGTTTCCCTACAGTCATTTATTGAGGATACAGTTTGTTATTTAACATCTTTACAGATCTTTTCCATTGTTCCTTTGTTCATTGTTCATTTTCCAGTTTCTTCTTTAAATGCCCTTGGCATCTCATTTGAATCTCATGCCAACTTTTCTGCAAATCTATTTTTCCCTTTCCAGCTTCCCACTCTTTTATGATGTGATATTGCTGATAATGTTTCATTATCTTGCCTGATAAGGTTTTGCAAATGAATTTATATTGGTTTCCATGTCTGTCTGACTAGCAAGGAGATTACATGTTTGCTGGCTATGGTGGTTTCCAGGCTCTTTTGGTCTTCCTGTTATGACATTTAATTTATGTTGTTTAAACTTCTGTAAGAAATTATGGTGGTCCACACTGCTGTTTCTTTATCCATTTCTCATTTTCAGCTTCAATAGATTACTTAAATATATCAGATTGGAGTTATATTAATTGCCTACCTTATTATCTACTCGTTTTTTTCCCCCTTCTAACTTGGCATTGATTTTGACCATTACTTTTACATATCAATAGTCTCCCTATAAAGCCAGCTAATTCATAAATGATTACTACATTAACAACTAGTTTTTCTAGTCTGAGATAATATCTGTCATTTACTTTTTTATATTAGTTGTTTATTTTACCATGTCTCACAAATTCTAACTTTCTTCTTGAAATATTCATGAAATATATGTATGGGGCTTCCCCTATTGTCTGTAAGTCTTTATACTCTCAGTTCTTGATCACATCTTGCCATAACCTAACTTTGTATTATTTCTACCATCTGCCTCTAACTTTGTATTATTTTTACCATCTACCTCTTTTGTTCCTATTCATATGCTGCTGAATAGAGCTGGAGAAAATAATGAAAACCACACTGTTTGTATCTACTACAAATTTATGTTACATTATCTCAACTGGACTCTCACTTCAGCAAGTCAGTTCTTTTACTTATCCCTGTTTGACTCTATATCCCACTCATCATAATAACTCTTCCTAGTATTTTCATCCCTTCTCAAGCTTCCCAAAAGATTCTCTCCTTCCACACTTTCAGCTGAAGACTGGTTTCTACTTCAATGAAAAAATAAATTGAGGTCATTCACTATCATCTCTACTCTCTCACTAATCTTCAGTCTCTCCATATTTACTGACTCTTGAAGTGTTGGCTACACACACACACACACACACACACACACACACACACACACACACACACACCTCCTTTATCTAAAAAAAAAAAAACCCTCTCACTTGATCCTAGCATCCCTACTTGTTATTATGCTATCTCTCTTCTACTTCTCAGATAAAGTACTTGAGAAAGCTCTCCACACTAGCTGCCCCCATGTTTTCTTCTTATTCACCTCTAATCTCTTTGCAATCTTTCTTCTCACCTCAAAATTCAACTGAAATTGTTCTCAAAAAATAACTGATTAGCTCTTACTTGCCAAATCTCATGACAACCATTTCCTCAATCATCCAAGTTCAAACTCAAGATCATCTTTGACTTCTTACTTGCATTCATCCCACACATTCAACCTGTTGTTAAATATTGTCATTTCTACTTTCACATTTACCCACTGTCTCCATACACATAGCTACCACTTATGATAGGTCCACATCATATCTGGCCTGGGATATTACCATAACCTCCTAGTTGGTTTCCATGCCTTTAGTATTTTCCCATCCCAGTTCATGTACTGCTTAACCACCAAACTCATTTTTCTAAAATACAGTCTTGAGCATGTTTCTCTCTACTTGGTAAATTCAAGTAGCTTCCTACTACCTGTAGGATCAAATATAAAATCTTTGTTCTTATTTAAAACACTACACAACCTGGTCTCTTCTGTTTTCTTTCCATTGATCTTATTCTTAACTCCCCTCAGATCATGCTATGATCTAGCCACACTTGCTTCTCACATACAACATTGCATCTCTTGACTCTATTGATTGGCATAGCATATCCCCCATATCTAAAATGTTTTTCCTTCTCATCTCCAAATTTTAGCTTTCTTGGCTTCCTTCAAGACTCAGATGCAATCCCCACTTTCTGCAAGAGGCCCTTCTTGGTTCTGCCATTTCCTCCTCCTACTGCCTTGCCTCTGAAATTACTTTTAGTTACATTACATATATCTTGTATGTACATAGTTGTGTTTTTTTCTTTAATGTTGTGTCCCACATTAGAATGTCAGCTTCTTGAGGGCAGAGATCATGTTTGTTTGTTTTTTTAATTCCCAGTGTTTAGCACAATGTCTGGCACATAATTAGTGCTTAACAAGTTTTGTTGACTGACTGAATGACTTATCCTGGAACCATAGTTTGGAATGTATTTTCCCCCATCCTCTCTTTTGCCCATCTTTGCCAGGAAGCAACCAAGATTTAAAATACAATTTGATTTAATTTGGAGGGTATTTTCTAATTCTTCAGATAATTTTTCTGTCCTCTCATCACCTGTAGTAGATATTGGCTCTTATATTGTCAACATATGATATAGTCTTCTTGCTTATGCTCACCATGAATATTACAAAGTAAGGTGACCTAGTGTTTCAAAAAAACAGTGTTTCTTGTTAACGTTGGTAGTACTGTGAGATCAATTCTTGCAACTCCTTTATTTGCCTCTGCAGGGAAACTTGTGATCTGTCTTTCTATTTGGCTCTACTTCCCTCATATTTTCTCACTTCACTCTCTACCAATATCTGGACCAATGCTGCATGAGGTCTTCATTTTTGAGATAGGAGATTCCTGAACCAGGGCATAGAAATAATTATAAGTGGGTCTTAATATAAACTTAGGGGAGTTAGGGATATCAACCCAATTGATGCAAATGACAGTACAGATATAAGGAAATTCTAAGATTTTTGTTGGACTTAGTGAAGACTAGTGACATACATAGGAAATTGGGATTGCAATGAATATAAAGTCATCAATTTTGCATAAATGAATGACTCTTACAAATGTCAACTTAGTCACAGAAATGATGCAAAATTAATCAATTTAACATGCAAATAAAACTGGTTCATGTTTTGAACCCTGTGACTCTAAGTCCTTATAAGGAATGATTGCATCTCTTCTTAATGATTAACACTAAAAAAAAGTCAGAGATGGATACAGGTAATGACATTGGTTCTGGTTATTGCTGTTTCTTAGAAATAATCACTAAAACAAGGAGGTCAAAGAAACCCCCAAATCAATTTAGCCAGTGAAAGTTGATTTCCTTGCTAAGAGACTTGTCAGTTAAATAAGACACCAGTTTAGGAAATAAGCTTGTTAGTGAAATATTACTGAAGAGGATAATAGAAGATTGTAAGCAATATTGCCTCACAAAAAGTGAAGAATAGTGGGATCACAGAATCTCAGAATCAGAAGGGACCTCAGGGAACATCTAGTCCAACCTATATATCAGACACCATCTCCTTCTTAAAGCCTTTCTGTTGTTATTATTCTTTCCTTCAAAAAGTTGTTTTGTATTTATTCATCTGTGTATGTGTATCCCTCTAGTAAAATATAATCTCCTTGAGGGCAGCAATTCTTTCCTTTTTATCTTTGTAATCCTAGTGCTTAATATACTGAGTTATATACCATTTTAGGGGCAGACTAGATTTGATATTTGAATTGTATAAGGGACTCCCTCTACCAATGTAGATCAGCATTTGCTCTGCAATTTATAGAATTACCTCAATCACAGAAGGTTTAAAGGATCTAACCAGAGTCACATAGCCAGTTTGGGCCACAAAACTCCAATTTGTAACAAAAGTCACTCAGACAGAGTTCTGAGCATGATCAATAAATTTAATTAGAGAGTCTGGTGGTCCCTAATTAATTGGGTCCAAGACTTTTCTCATGGTTAGAGACACCTTTGCTTGAGGAAAAATTGCTTTTATACCCAGAGGGAGTACCAAATATAGAATGAGGTGGTACTATTCCATGATTGGTGGTAGGGAAAATTCCAGAAGTGGAGAAATCTTGTGGTTGACTAAGGGAAATGCCATCAATAATAACCACTTAGTCAACAAGCCTTTCACAGGTCATCAAATATAGGCCATTAACTGCAGACCATCTCAGCTGGGGTTTTCCAAAGGTCATAAGACCCTGTTAACAACATCTCAGGTCATACAACCCTAGTGTTTGACCAACAGAATCATAGGGTCCAAGGAAGTTGTGGTTTTGAATCAAAGATCATTGGAGAGTGAATAGAAGTGATTCATAGAGGTAATGGGGTAACACTGAGGCTCATGAGCCTTATTTCATACTTAGGAGTGGAAGGGAGGGATATTGCTAGTACAATAAATTCTTAATCCAAGCTAATATATGTTTTTACAACAAGCCTAACACAACATGACTATATCTGATAAATCCAATACAATTAATATAATCAATATAGGGTAGATTAATTGTAGTCTATATAACTCTTATTCTTACAACCTTAACTAAATCAAACTTAACTCTATTCCACTTATAATCATTAATACCCATTAAATTACAATGACCTGAGTGAATACTGATTAAATTGAGTAGAGGTATTATAATGCCATGCACAAGCAGCTTTCCAGAAGAATGCTACTGTGAACAGCTTTTAAGGTTCTGATTACAGAGTATAGTGATCACTCTATTCCATAACAAATCAAAGCAAAACTTTCACAGAAAATCAAGGTACAGCATTCACAATATTACAACTTATCACAGAAAATCACGATATAATATTCACAGCATAGTCTCAAAGTACAATAGTCAAAAGTCTTCCACTCATGGGGCAACTAAGTTAACTCAATCAGTCACTTATCAGTAACAATATCTCAAAGTAAAATAGTCAAAGTCTTCCACTCTTGAGGCAAAGTCTTGATTAACTCAGTCATTTAGGTATTAAAATTATCTTCGAACCAGGATGTCAGAGTTGGGACTTGAACCTAAGATTTCTGACTCCAAGGGCAGCTTTGAATCCAATCTACCATGATGTCTTTGCCTTATACTATAGTAGGTGCTTAATACTTATAGAATTTAGATGATCGGAATACTTACTCTCAAGTTTCTGCTAGACTTCTAGTGAAAAGGAGCCCTCTACCTCAATTAGTGAGATTTTCAAGCAGAAGTTCAAAACAAATACTTGAACAATACATGTTCAATACTCGAATAGTACTTGTTCAATACAGTAGAGTAGGTCTTCCTTTTTTGTATGAGTTGGAGTAGATGGTAGTTGAGGTCCATTCCAACTCACAAATTCCATGATTCTGCTTCACTGGGCAGCACATTTTACTTTGGGATAGCTTTAATTGTTAGGAAATTTTTCTTTATGACAAACCTAAATTTGCTTTTCTTCAACTTCCACCCACTGTTTCTATTTCTCTACAGGGACCAAGTAGAATAACTCTAATCTCTCTTCCATATGATAGTCCTTCAAGTACTTGAAGATGGCTATCATCTCCTCTTGTAAAATCTTCTCTTCTCCAGAATAAATATTCTCAGTATCTTCAATCAATCCTCATATGGCATGACCTTAAGCCTTAGTTGCCTTCCTCTAGACACTCAGTGGTCTATCAATGGATTTCCTAAAACATACCATCTAAAATTGAACAGAGTACTTTAGAATGAAGTCTGACCATGTCAGAATACACTAGTAATATCACTTTCTTAACCCTAGGTTCTATGCCTCTTTTTATGAAGCCTTTTCCCCTTTATGGGGCAAAAATAATTAGTTCTCTTAGCTACCATATCACATTGTTGAATTATCTTGATCTGGCAGTACAATAAAACTCCTTGATCCACCTTTCCCCCCACCTGTATTTCTGAAGGTGATTTTCTGAACCTATATTTAAGATTTACATTTATCCTTATGTCATTTCATATCATTAGATCTGGCCCCAAATTGTTGCTTTTCCACCTCTTTTTGGATACTGATCATAGATCCATGAAAACACACAAATATTGAAGCATTATTTAGTATGTTTGTATGTATGTATATATATATATATGATATCCTATGGGCCTTTAAGCATAGTATAATTTCCTCATTTATCTCTCTTAATGGTTGCAGTTTTAAATTTCAGCAGCTATCATTCAACTTTACCTTCTCACCTCTGCTTAAGTTTATACCACCTCCTTTACCTTTTTCTCTTTCAGAAAATTTCTAACTAAACTGAACTGCTAGATGTTTCCCAAATTCAATACTCCCATCTCCTACCTCTATGTATTTTCATGTCATCTCTCACCTGGAATAAACTTCTTGTTATTTCTGACTCTCATACTTCTTTTGTTCCTTCAAGGATGAGTTCAGATGTCTTTCTTTAGGAAAGTCATTTCCCCAATTATTGGCATTCTCCATATTCAGCTGCCCTTATACTTTGTGTACATGTTACATTTCCCCAGTAGAATGCATGTCCTTTGAAGGCATGGATTCTTTCATTTTTGTTTTTGGCCTCACTCAATGCTCTGGACACAGTACATATTTTAAAATGTTAGTTGAATTGAATCAAATCAGTGCATCTTTAGATTTTCTGGAGTTAGCTGTTGCATTAAAATTTTAGCTCAGCCTTTCAGTTTAAATCTACTTGCTTCCTCCTCACTGTACCCTCCTCCCATTAGTTGTCACTTTTGTGGACAAGATATTGTATTCTATTTTTTTTAATTGATTCATTTTGATGAGAGAATTCAATCCATATACATTTTTAAAATTTAAGTCAACAAATATTCTTACTAGCACTATGCTAAGCAATAGGGGCACAAAACCCCAAATAAAACAGTCCCTGTATCTTAAGGAATGCACATTTATTTGACTTTGAGAATATAATATGTACATAGATGTGTAAATTCATGGTAATTTAAGTGGGGAAGGAATCTCAATCAAGATCTAGGGAAAGGCTTCACGCAGACAGAAGCATGTGAACTGAACTTTAAAGGAACACTAAGATTTTGAGTAGAGATGATGAGGTACATTCCAGGCATGGGAAACAGTTTATAAGTACATGGAGGTGAGAGATGGAATGTTGAGTTTATAGTCTCATTGCAGTCTCATTTGGCTAGAAGACAAAGTGCATGACAGAGAATAATATAAAATAAAGCTGTAAAATTATGAAGGTATATGGCTGAAGTCTTTGCCTCTAGCCTGAGAAGTTTATATTTTATTCTATAGAGTCTATAGGGCTTCTCAAACTTTTTCCACTAGTGACCCTTTTTCACCTGAGAAAATTTTATGTTACCCCAGGTATATAAAAAAATAGGTATACAAATCAAACAGTTACTAATAATAAATCATAAAATATGTCTTTTAAAACAATCTTTTGTATATATATATGTATATATATATATGTGTGTGTGTGTGTGTGTGTGTGTAATCTTACCATTTATTAAAGATAAAAGTGAATTTGAATACTAATGAGATAGAGGTCCTTGTTTATTTTTACATAAAGAATCAAATATTGGTAGAATATTTGATACTGCAAGATGTAGAGCATCTTCAATGTTTTTCAGAATTGGTCGATATTTTGATTATAATTGTCAACACTGAGAATGCTGCTTCACATAAATACATGGTACAAAATGGCAGAAGTACGTTTAGAGCCCTTTCAAAAATTATTGGAAATTCTATCCTGATTCCAAGCCAAAATTCCCTTAATGATTTTTGTATGCACAGCAAAAACACTGCAATTAATAACATACAGTAGTCTTGAATCTGAGCTGAGGCGTTTCTGGCAGCCTTCATTGGCATTGTGTGGTATGATGGCATATACAGTGCAAAGTATGTGTGTTCAGAATCAAGGCTGTAGTGAAATTGTGCAATGTAACACAAGCAATTCATTATGTGTTTGATTTTGAATTAATTTTTTATTGTTGCACATTCAGAAACTTTTACTGTTTGCCAAATTTTTCTCAACCCCCACATTCAATTATGCAATTCTATATGGGGTCAAAACCCACAGTTTAAGAAGCACTAGGTAACCACTGAAGATTTGGCATATTCAGACATGATCAAACAGAATCAGAACAGATCTGTGAAGAATGAAATAGAGAGAGTGAGGAGGATGGGATGAGGGAGTCTAATTGGGAAATTATTGCAAAAATTCAAGTTAGAGGTGTAAAAAGATTAAACTAGGCTATATGATGAGTAGAGAGTAGATGAATGTGAGAGGTGTGACAGTGTTTGACAACATTTAACAGCTTATTGCATGTGGGAGGAGAGCAGAGAAAGACAAGAGTCAAAGGTGACTTCAAGTTTTGGTTTTTTGCTTTTTGGAGGGGGAAGGCAGGGCAATTGGGGTTAAGTGACTTGCCCAAGGTCACACCCCTAGCAAGTGTTAAGTGTCTGAGGTAGGGTTTGAACTCAGGTCCTCCTAACTCCAGGGCCAGTGCTCTATTCCCTGTGCCACCTAGCCACCCCAACTTCAAGTTTTGGACCCCTGTGTTCTGGGAAGATGATAATATCTTCAGAAAGAGAAGTGAGATAAGTTTAAAGGGAAAAATAATGAGTTCTCTTTTGGACATCAATCAATCCATAAGCATTTACTCTATGTCAATCACTATACTAAGCACTAGGAATACAAATGAAAAACAAAAATAATCTCTTCCTCCAAGAAATGTACATTTTTTAAAATTTCTATGGTTTTTTTTTTTTTTTTAGCAATTGGGGTTAAGTAACTTGCTCAAGGTTACATGGCCAGTCATTATTTATGTGTGGGTGCTCATTTTCTGAGGCCAGATCCAATCCTGGGTCATCCCAACTCTGGGCCGATGCTCTTACTCACTGCACCACCTAGCCGCCCAAGAAATGTACATTTTAATTGTGGGGTGAATGACAAGTTAAGTTTGAGAGGCCAACAGAACAATTCATTCACTTAGAGGTAGTCAGCAGGCAATCAGCAATAACTTGGCATTGAATTTTAAGTTTCTCAAGTGTAGGGACTGTCTTTTGCCTCTTTTTGTATCTTTAGTGCTTAACAGTGCCTGGCATATATGAGGTACTTAGTAAATGTTTACTGATTAAATGAGGTAATGGATTTCAGGAGAAAGAATAGAGCTGACTCTATAGATTTGGGAGTCATCCAGTTAGAAATGATGACTGAATCAATGAGAACAGATGATCTCACTAAGTGAGAGAATGGAGAGAAGAGGACCAGGAAATCACCCAGAGAGACAATGGTACTTAGAAAACTATGGCTAGATGATGAACCAGCAAAGGTTACAGGAGAGCCAGGGGAGAGTGTTGTCATGGAAACCAAGGGACGACAGTAACTAGGAAGAGGAAGTGGTCATCAGTGTCAGAACCTAGGGAGATGATGTAAATAATTGAGAAAAGTCCATTAGATTTAACGGCTGGGAGATCATTGGCAGCATCGAAAAGAGTAGTTTCAGATTTGGGGGGATTGAAGTTTGTTTATTGTAAGGGATTGATAAATGTTTGGGTGGGAAGGAAATGGAAATAGTAAAACTCTTTCTAGGAGTCTAGCATTGAAAGAATAATAATATGTAGGAAGATGGCTTGAGGGGATGGCATTTAACATTGTAACTGTTTAATCTGGCATCTTCTACCATTCTTTGTCAAATTAGTTTGTTGGAAGGGATACAAACTTTCTTATTTAACTATTTCTATTAGTAAAACAAATTCAATGTAACAGCACTAAACACAATCCTTATATTTTATGCTATTCTGTAATTTTGTAATTATATCTGCAACTCAACCTTCCTTTGTCAAAGACTTTATGTTTCAATTTGAATTTATTAAAAATAAATCAACCAGGTTCTGGGACAGCTAGGTGACTAAGTAGATAGAGTCTAGGGCCTCCAGTGAGTAAGAGTTGTCTTAGAGTTCAAATCCAGTCTCAGATACTAGCTTTGTGACTCTGGTCAAGTTACCTAACCCTGTTTGCCTCAGTTTCTCATTTGTAAAATGAACTGGAGAAGGAATTGGCAAACCATTCCAGTATCTTTGCCAAGAAAATGCCAACTGGGGTCATAAAGAGTCCAAAACGACTCAACAACAACCAGGTTCTAGTGATTTTAATTTGGTCTCCTAATATATTTATGGAATAAAAAAAAAGTCATCTGCTAAACAGCAATTAGATTTCACAAAGAGGGAAAGATTATATCTGGAACTCTTCCTCACTCCTAACCCCTTCTTTGATTTATCTGGTAACTAACTCCCTTCCACCTGCATTTCTAAGCATTCCTCTTGCTAGGACAGCTAGGAGAATATTTAGACAGTGCTGGTGCTGCTGCCGCAGGTTTCTTCCTCCAACCTATACGTGGTTGTGACGGTGTGGGAGTAGGGGGCGAGGGGCGGGATCAGGGTTGAGACTGTTTGAAAAGGTCACTCCTTCCTACTTATTTTGTCTCACAATTGATGGATGATTTCCTACCCTTAATCCCATTCTCACTTTCCTCTTATTTCCACTTTGAATTACTCCTGTGTTAAGTGCCAGACTGAATCAAATGTTTATTTTTTGACGTCTTAAAAGTAGGCAGGATGCTTTTCTTGGCGGGTACTCATATAGCTGAATATTTAAAGTTTGCGTTTAAGGTCAGTGAGACCTTCTGTGAAGGACTGAACTTTGGGTTCTTGTGTCTGTGTGTTTTGCTTGACTGTAATTCAGATTTAAGACAGGCACGAGTCCTAGGATTTTCTGTTATGTTTGTATTTAGGTAGGTACATGGATGGAAAGCCTTAGATATTGAACCTTCAACTGACAGAAAGTGGGTGTGAGTCCTGTGATAATTATTTTTTTCAAATCTCTAAAGGCCCTCTCTCTTCTTTCCCTTTTAATCTGCTTGATCCCTGCTACAAGCAAACAAAATCCCTGGCTCTCTCCCTTCTGAAATAATTTTGTATTATTTTGAATATATACTCTATCTTCTTAAAGGTTCACATGTTGTGACCCCCTTTTCCGGGGATTATTTTGTTTTAATATCAGCAGTCCCTGCACATTTTTTTGCACATAATCTGTGATCAATGTTTGTTAAATGAAATTGAACTGAAGCAGTGACAGCTGTCTTTGAGTTTGGGGTTTCTAGAGAAAGGAGGGATTGTGATCACGTGTGCAGATGTAGTTGGCTTAACGGGTTCTTCCGTCTCCTTTTCTTCTCTGGGTTTGAGAATGGAAACTTTTTTTTTTTCCTGAGCGTGACTGTGCAGACCTGAAATTAAGATTATCAACTAACCACTCCACCTACCACGAGTAGGAGCCTTAATTACTCATGACTGGAACTTACATCAGAAGAGATTTTATAGTCTAATAGCTGGTTCTTTAAAAGTTGTGCCATCTTTTCCACTTCTTCACTCTCTTTTTTCCAATCTAGGAGACAAACTTTCTGGTCATAGGGAGTCCCTGCTCCCCCAGTTGCTGGTGATCTCACCCTGGAAATTACTAGGTATAATTATTAATTTGTATTTCATTTGCTATGTATATAGAAATATGTCTATTTTAGGCATATTCTGTATATACATATATATATAGTTAAATATGCATACCCCATATATATAGAAAAATGTTTATGTACTGCATATATAATATATGTCTGTATTACATGTCCCAGTAGAATATAAGCATCTTGAGGGCAGAGTTTATTGTATTTGTGTCTTTGAATCCCCAGCATAGTAGGTAGGTGTTTAATAAATGCTTGTTTGGTGTAAGGGTATTGGGGGGAGAGGGGAGTGGATGCCTCTTCTTGCTAGGCGGGATCCCTCCAGCATCCTTACCCTCCAAAGCCTGAGAGCAGAGAAAACGATTACAGGTATAGTGAGATAGGAGTAGGGAATGGACCGAGAGGACCCAGCTTGGAGAGTAGGGAGGAAGGGGAAGCCTGCAGAGGGTGGGAGAGCTAGAGGCCCGAAGAAGGGAAAGGGAAGTGGGCGGGGCAGGCCGGGGGCCGGGGAAGGGGGCGGGCCCCGGGTGAGCCTGTCCCTCTGGATTCTGGCTGGGGCCGCAGTCGGATCGCGGCTGGAGCCAGAGTTGGAGCCGGCCGCTGGGCGTGTACTGGCGCGCGTGCTGGGCTATGGCCGGGGTGAGCGGCTCGGGGACGGGCGAGACGGCCGGCGGGAGCAGCAGCAACAGCGCAGTTCGAGGGCTGCGAGTGGACGGGCTGCCTCCCCTGCCCAAAAGCCTGAGCGGACTGCTGAACTCTTCGTCCGGCGGGGGCGCGTCCGGGGGCTGGCGGCACCTGGAACGGCTATACGCTCAGAAATCCCGCATCCAGGACGAGTTGAGCCGCGGAGGGGCTGGGGGCTGCTGCGGCGGCGGGGGGCGAACGGCGGCGCTGCTTCCTAAGCCCCCCAACCTGGACGCTGCCCTGGCTCTGCTCCGCAAAGAGATGGTAAGAGGGGGGCTCCAGGGGATCGGAGGGGAAACAGGCTGCAGACTCCCCTTTCCTCCTCTCTCCCCTTAACTCGTCTTTTTCAACCTTGGAAAAGTTTGCCATTCTTAGTTACTCCCTCTTCGGTTGAAACAGACCATGTTGAGCAGGAGGGAACTTTCCTGGGAGCGACAGTAGCTCATCTGGCGCCTTCTTCCCGTTGCTTCTGTTGTCTTCACCTCTGCAGGCTCACCCTTTCTTTCTCTCTCACTCTGACCTCCCGACCCTCCAGGGCCCAGGCACCCGCTCGAAAGTGGGGAAAAGTTCCCTTCCCCCCTCTCTAATTGCTTCCTCCAGTACCCAGGATTGGTTCCAGTGAATGTTCCAACTTCTAAAGGACTGTTTTTGGAGCTGTGGCCAGGGTCTCTGGGCAGTTGTGGGTGACTTTTGGAAACCCATTTGGGAAATGGTTTCACCCCGGCAGACGACCATCAGCCAATAGGGGTGTGTTGGAGGGGGGTGTTCAGTGTTTGGAAGCCTCCCTCATTTTGTCCCTTATCCCAGAGTGAATGTATTCCCCCAACTGGGGAGAGACTTCCAGTTCTTCTGGGTGGGTGGTTGTGGGTTGTGAAGCTGGGTGGTTGTGTTTAACCTACTCTGTGGAGAAAGGCTTTTTGTCCTGCAGTGAGTGGAGACAACAGATTGGAGCATACCTCCCCCCTTTCCTCTGGGGGCCCCTCTGAGAATCCGATTACAGCTCTGATGCTCCTGCCCCACAGATGGCTGTGAAAGCAGAAAATTAACCTTGCAGTCTGGTAGTGGCTTTAATCTCATTCAGCTCTTATAGAGCTAACACCCTTTCCCTCCCTTAAAAAGTTCTATCCTCCCAGCTTCCCTCCATATGGGTTCCTTGTTCAGTGTAACAAAAGAAGGGTGTGGATGCGGATATAAGCACTTAGGTTTCCCAAGTTTTAGGGAACATATGTCATTGATAGACTGAGGTGTTCCATTTGTGCTTTGGATAACATGGATATGCTTCAACAAGGGGAAGCAAGGAGGAATCTTTTCTGCATTTTCTCTTACATGGGTGCACCATGCCAAGGAAAACAGGGGAGATTCTGGTAGTTTGACTGCAGAGTCAGCTGTAGGTGGCCTACCCAAGCTTCTGGAGATATTCATCTCACTCTTTCTCATACCTCTTGTTCTGTCTTCTATTTTAAATTTTGTTTTCCAGAAAACATGTACCCTACTTTAAGCAAACACAAGAAAATCAAATTTTCCTCTAAAAGCAAATTGGGGGAAAGAAGAGGATTCTTTGCTTTTAAACTGACCTCCCTATGGAAACCCTTTGAATGCTAAAGTCTCTTAGTATATTTTAAGATGGTGGCACAGTGGATAAAATACTGGACTTGGAGTCAGGAAGGACCCCAGTTAAAATCCAGATCTCAGGCTCTTGTTAGCTACGTAGCACTGGGCAGGTCGCATCTGCCTGCCTCAGTTTCCTCATCTGTAAAGTGGGAATGATAATAATAATAGCATCTACTTCCCGGGGTTGTTGTGAGATTATAAGGTGATAATATTTGCAAAGTATGCTGTACAAAAAGTAGCTATAGTTATCGCTATTAACAAAAATTCAGTTCCTGCACCCATCTATCTGGTCAGAGGATCATAAATTTTAGCACTGGAAGGGACTTTGAAGGTCATATAGTTAAACTATCCTTTTTACAGATGAGAAAACTTGTGGCATAGGAAACTTTAAATCACTTGTCCAGAGTCACACAGATAATGAGCCTCTGAGCCAGCATTTGTCACCAGGTCCTCTGACTCCAGAGGTAGCTTTCTTTCCCTTCTTTCAAGTCCCACTTCTAAGCAGAAAAGAAATATCAAAAGCACTTTGTACCTCTCTATGATTTTGTCCCCAACCTCATGGCCTGTCATGTAGAGGATTTTCCATCCTTAATGAAATCTTATCCTCACATATTTTAACAAACTATTTAATTCCATGCCAATCTTTATATTAATTTTAAAAAGTTGGTTGCCAACAGTAAACAAGGTGATAAGTTGGACAATAACTTTGTTTTTTAATCTTGTTCTACTCTTTGTGACCCATTTGGGGTTTTCTTGGCAAAGATACTGGAGTGGTTTGCCATTTTCTTCTCCAGTTCATTTTACAGATGAGGAAACTGAAGCAAAGAGGGTTAAGTGACTTGCCCAGGATCTGGGGCCAGATTTGAATTCAAGAAGATGAGTCTTTGTGACGCCAGGCTTAGCATTCTATCCATTTAACCTAGCTGCCCTGGTCCATAGCTAAATAGCTATAACAGGTTGACTGAGCTGAGGCAGGTAGTAGAAACATGGGGTGAAAAAAATAAAAATGGCTTGCTGATATGTTTAAGTTATGTTTGAACAAGAAACTGGGATATGCAACAAACATTCTTTTTAAATTGTGAACTTGTAGTTTGTAATCATGTCTATGGAGTCTTGCCATATCGACGTGAGATCCTGTTCCCTAGGATAGATATTTTCAGGCCTCTGATGTAGTTGAGTTTCTCTCCTAGTACAAGGTGAAGAATGAACTATAGCATTATCCTTATAATTATGCCTTCTACCTAAGCCTTCTCTAAACCTGGTTATTTACAGCACAGAAAAACAGACATCTATTTTTGGTTCATCTGATACCCAGATTGATAAAGATTAAGTATGACTTATAGACCTTGACAAGTATTTTTCAAGAAATGCCACTGGAGCCTTAAAAAAGTATTCTGTTCCATTCAACTGGCATTTTAAGAGTATGTTTTTTTTTTTAAAGTCCTATAATTTATTGACCTGGATGGAGGGAGGTACCCCTGTCCTTAAAGGAATTTACAATAGAGTAAAGTAGATAAGAAATGAATGTAAATAACTATAATATGAGGGTATATACTCTGGAAGATTTATGATAAAATTTCATGAATGAAACTCACAGGATAAAAAGACATTCTGTTGGGTTGGGATCTGTAAGGGAGTGAATGAATACAGTGATGAGATCATAGGTCTACAGCAATACAAGGCACTATGTAATAAGTACCGTGAAAGAGGTACAACAATCTTAATGGAATTCTGGGGAGTTAAAACTCACTTCTGGTTGGGGTGTTAAGAAAAGGCTTCATGTATGAGGTGGCATTGGCATCAAGTTTTAAAGCATGAGCATAATTCTAGTAGGTGGAAAATTGTGGCAGTAAAGGACATCCCAGGTGGAGGGTTCAACTTGAATGTATTGAGGTGAGAGAAAGCACAGGGAGTGCTTGAGGAGTGGTGGGTAGTTCATTCTGATTGTAGTGTAGGTGTCTGAAGAGAAGTAGAAAAAAAGTGGATAGGAGATAGGGCGGAGAGCTTTGAAAGTCTTAGGAGTTTGGGCTTTATTTGATGGGTAATGGGGAACCATTGGTGCTTCTTAAGTAGGGGAGTGGTATGACTGGATCTGTATAAAAGGAAGGTTCGTCTGAAAACACTGTAAAATGTGAACAATCAAGAAATATTTATTAATCACCTATTATGTGTCAGATTGATCAGTTTTATCCTCATGGGTCTGATCAGGTTAGGATTGGAAGTAAAAATGTAATGGGATATCCAGGAGTACAGAGGATCAGGAAAGAAGAAAAGCAAAGGCAGAACTTTGAGGGAGTGCCTGTATTCAGAGGGTGGGAGAAAAAAGATGAACCCCAACCAGCATCAAGCACTCTTGGCTAAGTGAGGAGAAGGGAAAGACTGGAGGTGGGAAAATCAGTTGGGAGACTGCTGCCGTACTCCAGTCTAGAGGTAATAATCATGGCCTGAACTAAGGTGGAAACCTTAGAGACAAGAAGAAATTTGTTTTGGGGAAGTGTTGGAGAGTAGTGTTGGGAAATGATTGATTAGATGTAGGGAAGCTCACGAGGGAAGAAGTTAAGCATGTGCTTCCTAGGTTTGGTAATTAGGAGAATGGTAGAGCCATAAATAGAAATACAAAAGTCAGGAGAAATCTTAACCACTTGGAGGAGACCCTGGGGTGCTCAGAGGCAGTGCTAGTGGAACAGAGCCAGTGGCAGATTCTAGAAAGCTAGAAAATATGGACTTGGTGAGAGACTGTATACAGTTTTTCCTTTGGGAAAAAACCCCAACAAAACCCAGATTTGGAAAGATTCATCAATAAGTGGATATGGCCAGAGTAGGGAGGAATAAGTTCATTTTGGGACATTTATTTCCAAGCCACATATTATAAAGGCCCACAGTATACAATTCATTGTATGAGTTGCTGGTGCTATAAAGATGAACTAGATTTTGTCCCCAGTATTAGGGAGTTTTATAAGAGCCATTTTAAAAAATTGACTCCTTTGGAAAATATGTTTTTGATTTTTTTTTTCTGTTAAGATCTGTACTTGTCATCAGGGTTCCTTTTACTAGCGTAGATCCCATCCTTTCCATGTCTTAGACTTACTCAATGGTTTTCATGAGTTGCTTTGGCCAAAAAAAAAAAAAAATCATTACCTGATGGCCACCTTCTGGTGATGAGCTTCTTTGTACTTAGCTAAACTTGTCCTCAAACTACAGATAGGCCATCATTGCCACAATCATACTTGGGCAGTTTTTGTAGGACTTACCAGGATTACGCTTATTGGTAAAGCCTTACAAACCTGGGGGTTACCTCTGTACCACGATGAAGTTTTACTAAAGGAGTAGAGTGGATGGAATTGAAGGATTTGTTGAACTTAAGATGCAATCAAAACATTCAGGCAAAGAGGTGTCTAACAAGCAGTCTTGATGCAGTTTGGGGGTGCTGGGCAACCCAAAATGCAAGGGCACATAGTGGGACTGCCCCAAAAGAATTCGCCCACTCAGGCCTTCTTTCAGTCAGAGTAGTGAGGTTTTATTATAATACCAGTTGGGCGGGCAATATTCCTAATGAATCTGCAGTATTTGTGACGCCAATATATAAGCAGACCAGGTTCTAAGAATCTTTGAAATTTAATGGGGATAATAAGATTGATCAGTTTTATCCTCATGGGTCTGATCAGGTTAGGATTGGAAGTAAAAATGTAATGGGATATCCAGGAGTACAGAGGATCAGGAGAGAAGAAAAGTCAAGGCAGAACTTTCGAGGGAGTCCCTGTATTCAGAGGGTGAGAGAAAAAAAGATGAACCCCAACCAGTATCAAGCATTCTTGGCTCCTGGATGGCGATTCTTGACGCTTTGCTCTGCCCAGAGGAAAGCAGTTTAGGTGCAAAATTTAAGAGGTCTGTTTTGTTGACGTATTTATACTTGACTTTGTGGCTTCCCTTAAAAATGGAATCATAGCAGCAATTGGAAAGAGCCATGACAGTGGTCAGTTTTCTGTAGAATTAATCCTAAAGTAGTAAGGTATGTCATATTAGTTCCAAGGAATGCTTCTAGAACATACCATTTTAGCATCTCTAGAATTTTCCTTTGAAAAATATGGCTTTAAAAAAGCAGAATATTCTTTGCACAGAATTAAATACAGACTATCCTTCCCAGGTGCATTGTAACATACTAATAGCAAATTAATATCTGGATTTCATAGAGGAACAAAGAAGCTTGGAATCATAGGCTACAGAAACCAAAAGAGGAAGAACCTTTGGCCTCTGAAGCCATTAAACAGCCCTGGATATTCCTGGGAGCCTAGTTCTCTAGCTTACATCAAAAGAACTTTATAGACACATGTCCTGGAGTTTTTTCCCCCTAAGGCTACTACTATGCTAGGCTTTATGATGTAGGAATAGTGATTTTGGCCTCCCACCCGTACTTGAATCGGAAACATTAAATCTGTAAAGAACTTTGAGTTCCTGGAATGAAAGGGGCTGCTGAATGACAGCCTTTCTATTGAAACTTAAAAAATAAAGGTTTGGTTTCCATAACTGGCATCGCTTTCTTACTCTTCCTGGATCACTCACTATAAAGGAAAAAATGCTTCCTTGAATTGATCAGCCATTAAATGCATGGGGTGGTACTATTAATGAGTCTCTCAGATGCTTCCTGTAGGAGGTAAGCATTAGCTTGAATAAGCAGCTACCCCCAGAGAAATACAGTTCCTTGCCCTGCATATTGAGCCAATATCCTAGAGGAGTTTTGGTCTATAAAAGGTAAAAATCCACTCCCAAGTCTGTAAAGGAACAGAATGGGTTGTTTCTTGAAGGCCTTTTTGTATTGAATAAAATAATAAGAGAATTTTAGGTGTCTTTTGGAACTGCCATTTGCTTAAAAGTCTAGTTACTGGAGAGGCCTTACTTTGATTTTTACTACAAAATGGGCTTCCCTTCTTACTCTGTAGTGTGGTAGAAAGAGTGATATGATGAGATCAGATTAGATGACCTTGATGGTCTCTTTCAGCTCTAAAATTCTACACATTTTTTAACCCACTGCTCCTTCATGTGATATCTCTTCTACCTAAAGGAGATTGTTTTGGATTACATGCTGGCCTGGCAATGGAGTGACAATATTATCTGCTCTGTAGATGCTTTTGTGAAAAGATGTCCAGAGGCCCCTGAGGACAGTTTCATAGTCCTTTCCTTCTGGTGATGACCTAGCTTAAATTACAGGCATGCTAGAAAGGTCTCTTGGTGTTCAGTCCTTCCCCACTGGTTTTGAGTTTTTCTGTCTCTACCAAACTTCTAAAAGCTTTTCCTAGGCCAGTGATGCTCTAAGTTCTATAGCCTCAGAGGCTCCAGAAACCATTCTCCACATCTCAATTTGCCAGAAAAAAAGATGGAGATAAGGGCAAAGGAGGGGAAGGGATAGTAGTTCTGATAGACACCAACAACTGTTTGATGTGTTGTAGCTCTGATCTTCAGCAATATTGAGGGAGGGACCTGAAGAGATGGAGTTGGCATACGTAGTTCCCGCACCTTTCCGTTTTGCTGCTAGCAAACAGCTGTTTGGAGTTTATTGCTTTGGTCTCCAGTGATTCCCCTGGAACAATGCCCTGAGTATCCAGTTTCTTCAGTATGAGAAACTTAAGTTTCTGATAATCCAGTGACTAGGAAGATCCTATCCCCTGCAAGCCCTCCTTTGCAGGAAACCAGTCCTGATGCTGTTTAGCTCAGATATTTCCTCCATTCTTTCTCAATGTCATTCCTGAGAGATCTCGCCTCATTTCTTTGTTCACACCCTCCAGATGTTTGTAAATGATAATTAGGCATGGCCCAAAGAAAGGTTGCTCATTTTTTCCTGTGGTCAGAACACTTGAAACAGAGATGTATGTTGGGATCATCAGGGGCCTCTGGAAGTTGAATGGGAGTTTTTACTCTATTGTGACAATTCTCCAGGAAAAACGACCTTGTTAGAGGCAAATCCTGATTTTATTATCCCTTCTTCCTCCTTCCCTTGTTGGCTGAACTATAGCACCCTTCAGAGGGAGGCACAACACTTGACCAGTCTTAACAGTGAACTTAAGGCTGAAACTTAATAAAATCAGGTAGGTGGTTTAATCAGGAAGAGGTTGGATTGTCACAGGCGAGACAGCTATGCCTTTGCCTTTAGATCCAGCTCTCTAATCACTGAATCCAGTATGTCTCCTGGAAAAAGTCAAGTAAGAACTGGTGAAACTTTCTGCACTAAATCCATCTGAGAGAAAAGCTAGGATGGGAATGGAGAAACATGTGACTGAATGGGGTATGAGTAAAGGATAGAATGGAAAGTGAATGTTTGGTACTTCCAGGAACTTTAAAATGTGTACGTGTATACCCATACATACATTCATATATTTGGTGAGTAAAATAATTTATTTAGTGCTTATGTTTTACCCAGGTACAGTTCTGTGGATACAAAGAAGGAAATAATCCCCATCATTGAGGAACTTACATTCTAATTGGGGAGACAGGAAATACATATATTCAATTAATGATGGGTCATCCAAATACTTGGATTAGCTGTGGAAAAGCTCGGGTGTTTGACATCCTTCTGAAATAGCTTCAGATCTGGAGAGCTTCACCACATGATCAGAGGTCATGGTAGTTTATCCTACTGGGTTCATATATGTGTACAATTGGAGGGAGGGAGCCTTTGGAGTTGGAGGAGGCGGTGACTTCCATTGCCATTTCTGGGTTTCATTGATGAATCCAGGATGACGTCTTGATCCTTCTACTCTGGGCCTCTTTCTTTCCAGATATAGAGCATGTGACTGAGCAATAGCTTTGCTCATTTTCCTCTGGTTTTGTGCACATTTGGGAAGAGGTGGGTATTTTTATCTGCACTCTAAATATCTTAATCAGCCACTTGGTGTTTGGAAATCTGTCTTATTATCTTTAAATACTCTTTATAACTCATTCATATGCTCTTCTCTTTCAGGGAAACAGCTGACTATTAGTGATACAGATAATTAATCTCATTATTTCCTTCTTGTATGCTTTTCCTACTATAGATGAATGTCACTAGACTTTAGGAATCATCATGGTTTCGTGGACAAGACAAAAAATTTGGAAATTAGAAGACCTGAGTTTGATCATTGCCTGTATAGTTTACTGTCTGTAGGATCTTAGATGAGTCACTTAACTTCTGTAGGCCTCAGTTCCCTCATCTGTAAAATGAGGGAGCCAGACTAGGAAATCCTCCAGCTCTAACTCTGTGATCTTCTTAAAAGTCAAAAAAGCTAAGTTTCTTAGCACTGGTCCAACCATGTCACTGAAACTAGTTTCAGTGGCTCCCCATCATGTTTAGGATCAAATACAAAGCCTTCTGTTTGGCATTTAAAGCCCTTGATAAGCCTAGCCCTGGATTACCTTTCCAGTTTTCTTATGACTTGTACCTTGCCATGTACTCTTCAATTCAATGACACTGGACTCCTTGCTGTTCATTGAGCAAGCCTCTCCATTTCCCAACTCTAGGTGTTTCCCCAGGCTGTCTCCCACGCATGAGATGCTTTCTCTCCTCATGTTCACCTCCTGCCTTTCCTGCCCTCCTTCAAATTCCAACTAAAATCCTAACTTTTACAGGAAGCCTATTCAAATCCTTACACTCTAGCATCTTCCCACTTTTAATTAATTCCTATTAATCCTGTATATACCTTGCTTGTTCATATTTGTTTGCTTGTCTTCCCCATTAGATTGTAAGCTCCTTAAGGGCAAGGACTGCTTTATTTTTCCTTTCTTTGTATCCCCACTGTTTGTCACAGGCCTGGCACATAGTAGGTGCCTAAATAAATGCTTATTGATTATCACTGACTAACTTTCTTTCCTTGGGGAAATTGGGCAATCTCTCAGTTTCTTATCTACAGCATGGAGTAGTCTATAGAACACTGGCCTTTTCATAATCAGAGAGACCTAGGTTCAAATTCTTATCTTAGATTTACTGTGTGAGGAAATTAACCTCAGCCATTACCTCCCCTGTAGAATGGGGATAGCAATAACTATAGTTGGGACAGTGAGTAGAGCACCAGCCCTGGAGTCAGGAGGACCTGAGTTCAAATCTGCCCTCAATCACTTGACATACTTACTACCTGTGTGACCTTGGGCAAGTCATAACCCCAATTTCCTTCCCCCCTCCAGAAAAAAAAAAACAAAACAAAACTATAGTTCTGGGAGGATTGTTCTGAGGCTTAATTGAAATAATAGATAGGAAGCACTCTGGAAGCCTTAAAATGCTATAAATGTCACTTGTGATTTTATCTGTAAAATGGGTGTGAGCGGCCTGCTTCCTTTTCAGATTTGTGAGGATCAAATGAGTTATCTGAAGCATTCTGAATACCATCAATTGCTATAGTCACTCATTAAACATTTATTATGTATCTACTAAGTATTCTACTAAGCATTGGTGATAGAATGAGAAAATGCCTACGTGACAAAAATGTCTATCTGTACAAGGCACTCAGTCATACGGGGGAGACTAATGCAAACAACTATGTACAAGCAAAATATATATAGGATAAATTGGAGAGAACCAGCAGAGGGGAGGCCCTGTTATTTAGACTGTTTCTGTTATTGCTCTTTGAAAAAAACTAAACAGAACAATTTCATAAAGAAAGCACCCCACCTCCCAATCCCAGACCTAGTAAAGGACATTTGCTCTAGGACTGTATGCCCTGAAACCAGATCCCTAGAAGTCTGTACTTCCTTCCCCCTGTTTAAATACCTTGATGTGGCTTCATTTGTCATTTTTTTAAAGTTCAAAAGCAAAAAGGAAACACAGTGGTAAATACAATTCTAGTCTGGTCCCTTTGTGAAAGTTGTACCATACTAGGACACCACCTGTTTTCTAAACTGTGGTTATGTGTATGGGGGAGAAGAAGAATCAGTGATCAGACAGGAAGGAAGCTGGAAGCTTAAACAAAGAGAAAGGAAGGAATTGCATTAACACTTTTAAGCAATAGAAATTAGTTGATTGTTCCTAATTGTTGCTAAAATCTAGGGGTTTTTCAAACCACAGACCCTTTAGAATTCTGTTTTTCTTCAGGATGAAATTAACTTCTGTTTTTAAAAACAAAGCTACTTTCAATAAGAACTTGATTTCTGAAGTGCAGCTGTTACTTGGGAGGCTGAGCTCCCTGCCCTGAGAAAAACGGGGATAAATCACTAAGACAGCAAACACCCCTTACTTATAGAATAGGTATAAGAGAATTGCTATATGTGTGATATTTTTTCTCCTGAAAAGTCATGTATTTTTATTAGTATTGTCCATATGTTTTAGACTATAACTGTAGATTTCTGCTGAACCTCCTTGGAATCCCATAACAATACACACCCTCTCACATAGAAAATGGGTCCTTTGGATAAGGAGTTTTGTGTTGTGCACCTCTTTGACAGTCTGAGGAAGTCTCTTCCCCTTCTCCAAATAATGCTTCTAAATGCATAAAATTACAAAGGAAACCAATTATATTAAAATACAATTACCTATATATATATATGTATATATGTATATATATATGCATGTGTATATATGCGTGCATACACACATATATGTTCATGACCTCAGGTTAAGAACTCCTGCTCTAGATTTTTTTTAAAAATTATTTATTCTGAATTTAATTTAACCAAACATTTCTATAACAGCATAGAATAGGGAAAAAAAAGACTTTGCATGAAATTTCAAATCTATTATGTATAACTTGCTATTCTTTTTAAATATATAATAAAGTTATCATGTAACTTTTTTCCATCCTTACCTCCCATCCAAGAGATGGCCACCAGTAGACACAAGTGTGTGTGTGTGTGTGTGTGTGTGTGTGTGTGTGTGTGTGTGTGTGTGTGTATCTTCATAGTTCTATTTATCACTTCTTTCTCTGCATGCAGATAGCATCCCTTGACTTTGATAGGGCTGACTTACCACCTGTCTGAATCTTCCCCCATGTCAGGATCTGTGTAAATGTGCTTTGATAGCAAACTTGTTTTGGTGCCTTTGTTGTTGTCATCAGGCAAGAGCTGAGTATTTCTCTGATAACTTGGAGGAGACCATGCTGTTTCCCTGTGGTCAAGCCCTTTCCAAAGGGGCATCTTGGGATAAGTGCACACAAAGGGCTGCCTGTTCCCTCTTCTGCTTCTTAGATGTGTTCTTTGTACACAGCTCTGTAACTGTAAAAAGAGCCATTAACCAAGTAAGTCCTGCTTTATCCCAGGAAGCTTCCACTATGGGATTTTGTGCTTTTGTTACCTGGTTCTTAGTGGAAAGACTTATAGATCTGTGCTTGGACCTCTTCTCTCCTTTTCTTAAACATTTTTATTGGGTCTCTTTAATACAAGGCACTTAGGAAATGGCTAAAAACTCAATTCTTCATTCTAATACACATTCATTTTAAGTCAGGTTCTGCAAGAAATACAAAATGAGTAAGATATGGTCCTTACCCTCAATGAGCTTGAAATCTAACTGGGGAGCTAAACCAAATAAGACCATATTTTAATGACTATATGTCACTAGACTATGAGCTTCCCAAGGGCAGGAACTAACTTCTGCCTTTCTTTGTATCTTAAGCTTTTAGCATAGTGTCTGACATATAGTAGGGGCTTAATAAATTTTTTTTTGTCTGCCTGAAATGACCACTGTATAAAACAGGCAGTATGAGATAAAGTACCATAAGAATACAATGTACAATAGGAATCAGAGGAGGGAGAGATCTTTTTAAGATAGGTGAGATTAAAGAAAATATCATTGAAAAGGTCATCATATGTAAACTCTTGGAAGATAGGTAGGATTTTGATAGGTAGAAATGGAAGCTGAGAACTCCCTAAATTGGGGGCAGGGGAATTGTTGTTCAGTCATGTCCAACTCTTTGTGACCCCATTTGGGCTTTTCCTGGCAAAGCTACTGGAGTGGTTTGCTAACTCCTTTTCCAATTCATTTTATAGATGAGGAAATTGAGGCAAACAGGGTAAAAAGACTTGCCTGAGGTCACACAATTAGTAAGGGTCTGAGGCTAGATTTGAATTCAGGAGGATGACTTCTTCACTTTAGATCCTATGCTCTATCCACTGAACCACCTTGCTAACTTTAGTCAGCTAGAGGAAGGTATGAGCAAAGGTTTGGAGTTGGGAAAATGAAGGTTTGGGTCAAGAAGTGGCAAGTGGTCCAGTTTGGCTGGATCACAGAAAAAAATACACACACATCTATGTATATGTAGGTGTATATGTGTGTATAAATAGAATGAGAATGAATGAATGAAAATAAGACAGAAATATGACAGAAAGGGCAGATTAGGCCAAATCCTGGAAGGTAAGTAATGCCAAGCTTAGTATTTTTAGCATCTCCAGCTTTAATTTGTAAAGTTGCTAAGGCAGCCATGGTTACTTTTGACTGGGCAAGGTGTGATTGAGCTAGAAAGGCAGATGTTATTTATCTGACTCCTTGCCTCATGGCTTTTTGTATTTCGGGGTCTTCTGAGAAGTTAGAGGTGAATATTGGTCTTGTGGTGTAAGTGGGACGGAGGAAGCAGAGCATTTAGAAAGTGGGACAAGTGTAGGTTTGAATTTAAAGTCTTGTTAAATACTTATTCTAAACATTTGGCATCTGGAGAGTTGTGTAATAGATGGTATAGCTTGACTCATTCTTCCTTTGCCAAATCTTTGTTTTCAAGACTGGGTCACACCCTCTAAAGAGGCTGCTTTGTTAGTCATCAGGTGTGTTTCAGTTCAGAAAGGTCTAAAACCAGCCCCTCTCTGGTTCCTGCCCTTAGCCAAGAGTTTATAACAGGCAAGCTCTTGATAAAAACCTAGAAAAGGTATCATAGGAAGAAAAGATTGAACAGCCTTTGGGTTGGCAGCAGGTCATGGACAAGAGTCACAGATAATCTAAACAGTCCTGCTACTAATTTTCTTAGCTTCTTGCTCTTTAGGAATCTCGGTAATGCTAGTAGTAAGGCACATAATTCTGGGATCTCATATCAGCCTGTATTTAAATGACTAAGAGGTGCAGTTGGGATGCCCAGAGTGAATCATTTCTATTTCTGGCTGGAGTTTATGTTGCTGTATGTCAGGGTTGGTTATAAAATGTCATAAATGTCTTTTAAAAATAATAAAATTATGCGCCAAATTATAGCCTGGGAAATATGAATATGAATGCATTGAAATTTGTAGGGTACATTTCTCATTATCTAGTTACTTTCTCCCTACCCACCCCCCCCATTTTGATAGGGACTTGTCCAATGATTTTTCATTTTTTTGCCTTAATTTGGAGATGGATCAAAGTTTATGATTCTATAGGATGGGATCGATCCTATTCAAAAAATATTAAGTCACTTTAGAGTTGGGAGAGATTTTTTAAATTATCTCGTCCAGTTTCTTTTCTTAAACACAGAACCAGGCTGTATTATCTTGAGCATGAGGTGTGGGGAAGGTGCTAAATTTCTTGAGGAGCCCAAGGAAGTGAATGCTGTTGCTATTACTGCCGGCCCTGGCCCAGGCGCTGGTTTCCTATGAGACTGGACACTGCCCATGCACACATTTGCTCACTTTCTGTGGCCTCTAAAGGCCAATCAGTCATTTAGGAAGAAACTGAAAGCCAAAGATGTGATCAGCCTAGAAGAGATAATCTGCAGGATGGCACGGCAAAGGAAGATTTGATTTTGGCCTAAGGCTTGGGAGAACATGGGGAATGCCGGAAACCAGAGAAGGACATGTGACTATCTAGACAAGTGTGACTGGATCTGAACACAAGCATGTGAGGCTCAGGACTCATTTCTCATACTCCTGCTTACTTGTAAATAGATCAGTTTCCTAATACAACCTGAGTTCAGGTCCTGGCTCTTCTTCTAAGTACCTGTGCGACCCTGAACAAGACATTTTATGTGCTTGAACTTTAGTTTTCTCATTTGTAAAATGAGGGGGTTGTTCTCAATTATCTGAAGCCAGATTTTGCCACGAGGCATAAGACTTTGGAGGCTCACCAACTACTTCCAGTCCCTTGTATACCATTTAGAAGCAAAAAAGGCGGGGGGTGGGGAGGCAATAAATTACTACATAGAATCATAACATGTTGGAACTGAGACTGGGATCATGTAGTCCAATTAAACTAATTTTACAAGGAAAGTGAGGCTTCTAGAGATGGAGTGATTTGTACAAAGTCTCAAGTCAAATGGTGGAGCTGGCACTATGACTCAGGACTTGACTCCTTGCGAAGCACTTTTTCTGATAGTCCTGAAGGATTTATCACTGCTGTCTCCAAAGCTATATATTCCACTACTCCCATGTGGCCTAGAGTAGTAGCAATGGGAAAATTTGGCTCAGTCTCTAGAAACCTTCCTTTCATCCTCTCAGAAGGTGTTATGTTAATACAGGATGGTACCTTCAGTGATGGAGATGGATCCTAAACGTTCATTCAGCTGTGGAGGTTTGTTCCTCTGAAGGGCACTCCTAGAAGCCAGCTCCTAATCCTACCAACTTTGGTTCTATCCTCTTGCTGGGGCTTAGCTTCTCAATTTGTAAAATTGGAATTTATTAATGTCAATAATGAATGCACCAACTGGGACTTCAGGGTGGGGATTTCCTGGTGTGAGAACTCTATTCTGAGGAATTTCCTAAGGCACATAGGGACTGAGTGACTTCCCTGAGTCATATAGCTAAGTAAGTGTCAGGGAGGACTCTTAGTCCAGTACTGTATACACTTTCCTATGCTGCCTCTATTTATGGGACAAGTGTGTAAAGAATTTGTCTTTTGACTGTATCACATTCCAGGTGGAAAAGCGTTGCAGTGGATGCAACTGGGCCTGGAAGACCTGAGTTCAGATCTAGCCTCAGCCCTTTCTTTACTTAGCTGTGTGACCCTAGGCTAGTCATTTCACCTGTCTGCTTCAGTTTCCTCAACTGTCAAATGGAAATAATAATAGCACCTACCCTCCACAGGGCTGTTAAGAGGATCAAATGAGATGATTTTAAAGCACTTAGCATGTGCCTGGCATACAGTAGGTACTTTATAAATGTATGCTCCCTTTCCTGTCTACCTTGTATGTTACTTATTTACATATGCTTCTATCTTGTGTCTGCCTCAGTTTCTCTTAACACACATCTCAATCTTTACCTTTTTTTTTTGTTGTACTGTCATGCCCGATTCTTTGACCCCATTTGGGGTTTTCTTGGCAAAGACACTGGAGCAGTAAGCCATTTCCTTTTCCATCTCATTTGCAGATGAGGAAACTGAGATAAACAAGGTTAAGTGACTTGCCTAGGGTCACACAGCTACTTCAGTCTTCCTGACTCCAGGCCTGGTGCTCTATTCACCTTCCTGCCCCATTCACCTCCTTTTACCTTGTGTTTATATTGTCTGTACATGTCTCTCCTCTCTCTCCTTGGAATGTAAACTCCTTGGGGATGGGGATTGTTTGATTTTTGTCTCGCCCTTGGCACTTGTGTCCTTGTTGGTTGATTGATAAATATCATATCCCCCACTAGTAGATTTAAACTCATTAATGGATCAGTGAATAAGTTTAGAGTTGGATGGAAACTTAGTGGTCTTCTTGGCTAAACCCCCTCATTTTATAGATCAGAAAACTGATGCCAGAAAGATTAAGGAACTTGTCTAAGTTGATGGAGGCATCAGGGTGGACTTTTGAACTCAGGTCTCCTGACTCCAAGTTCATTGCTCTTTTGATGTACCAGGAAGAGACTCTCTCTCTCTCTCTCTCTCTCTCTCTCTCTCTCTCTCTCTCTCTCTCTCTCTCTCTCTCTCTGCTTTTTGGAGGGGGTTAAGTGACTTGCCCAAGGTCACAAGGCTAGTTTTTGTGTTAAGTGTCTGAGGTCAGATTTGAACTCAGGTCCTCCTGACTCCAGGGCCGGTGCTCTAGCTGCCCTTTTCTTGTTTTTGTTTTTTGTGTGTGTGTGGTTTTTTTTTCCGAGATTATCATTTTCATCTTTGTATTACAAGTGTCTAGCATAATGCCTTATACCCAGCCTGTTTAATAAATGTTTATTGAAAGAATTATTTGATGTCAAATGAGTCCTTACTCCAATAATAATCCCAATGATGCCTGCTCTATGTGTATTTTAAAAGCCCTTTCACAGCCATGACATTTATGTCTCACAACAACCTTGTGAACTAGCTGTGCCAGATAAGGACACTGAGGACCATAAAGGCTAAGGGACAAGTTGGAAGGCAGCCAGGATGGAAAAGGCATTTGAGTTCTTGCATATGAGGCTTCAAGGAGCTAGAGATGTTTATCTTGGATGAGAAAGCTGTGAGTGGAGGCAGGAATGGTGTTGGGAAGAGATGCCATGATAGCTGTCTTCAAAGATTTGAAGGACTCTTGTAGGGAAGAGGGATGGGACTTGTTCTGGTTAACACCAGAAGGCAGAACCAGAAGCTCTGGACAGAAGTTGCAAAGAGACAAAAGTTCAACTTGATGTCAGGGAAAACTCCCTAAAAATTAGAGCTGTGGGTAAACACCTCCCCCAGGGAGGTGGGGGATTTCCTGGCCCTGGAGATCTTCAGGTCAAAGGCTAGAGGACCACTTGAAGGGTATGTTATGGTTAGGGTTTCTTTTTTTCAATTGTGATTTGTACTAATGTCGCTTGAGGTCCCTTTAACTTGAAAGTCCATGATTCTGTGACTTCTTCAAGATAACACAGCTAGTTAGAGGTAAAACTTCAAGGTTATCTAGGTTCTGCCAGAGTTCCCCATCTCCTGACTCATTCTGCTTGTGACTAAGGTGTTTTGGGGGGTATTACTCCTCCACTCTGACCCAGGCTTGATTGGTACAGGACTTTGAGATGGGCAAAATGGATAGAAGCAATATAATAAGAATAAGCATCCTTTTTCACTTTCTATCTTGCCCTGGTCCTAGGGCTGAGTGACAATGTCGGTAGTGGTGGTGATGGTGATGGTGATGATGATGATGATGATGATGATGATAGTGATGGTGGTGGTGATGATGATAGTGATGGTGGTGAAGGTGGTGGTGGATGGGGACCAGTTGAAGAGCATTTTGGCATATAAATTTTGTGATTTAATCTGTCATAGCAAGTAAGTGGGCTCAGGGAAAACTAAGGAACTTGCTTTCTACCTGGGCCCTGATCTAGAATTATCCGCTTCCAACTTGTAGTGGAGTAGACCCCAGTGAAGAAACTCTGGGTGCTGATGGAGGCATCAGCTGCCACCTGAAGGAATCCGCTCTGTTGAGACAAAGAGGGTCTTCATGATTCTGAGTTTTTCATAACCAGCTAAGCAGCACCGTGGCTAAGAGCACTAAACTTGGCAGAAGGACTGAGTTCAAATCGTTCCTCAGAGAGTTACTAGTCGCTTGGCTTGGGCAAATTATTGAACTAGATCTGCCTCAGTTTCTACATCTGTAAAGTAGGGATAATAATAGCACCTTCCTCCTAGGGTTGTAAGGATCACATGAGAATGTGTGTGTGTGTGTGTGTATAAAATTTTGCAAACCTTAAAGCTATATAAATATAAGTAGAAGTAATAATAATAATAATAATTCAAGAACCCTGGGTACTAACTTAGGGGGAAACCTTGCTAGACATTAGTATTGCTCCTTTTCTAAGTGATATGGTCCTAGGACCTAAAGGTTTGTTGATTCCCTTTAATCTTGAGGATTACTGATTTACTTGGTGGCAAGGGGAGGAGGAGGGAAGCTAATGTGAGAACAGTGCCTGGTGAGCTTTCTTTTGATCAGACCACAGTGATTGTATGTGTTAGGCTTGTGTCCCAGTGTTCACAATGAAACAGGCTGGAGGTGTCAGGGTGTGCCAGCACTGTTGCATCATAAGAGGAGCCCTGGGATAACCCCATGGAATGTGTGCAGCCCCTAGGCAGTATTCCTTCCCTGACATGCTGACTAACTGTCTGAGGTGTGGTGATACACAATTCATATTTTCTTGACTCTCTGTCCCAGGGATGTGTTGAATCATCGGCTTCAGGGAAAGAATGTGTAGATGCCAGCAGAATGTAGATAGGACCGTCCAACCAAAATGAAACGGAAATGCTGACTCTTTGTTTCTCTCTCTCTCTCTTCCTCTCTTCCCCGCATCCCATTTCCATGAAAGGTTGGCCTTCGACAGCTGGACATGTCATTGCTATGTCAACTCTACTCCTTGTATGAGTCGATTCAGGAATACAAGGGGGCTTGCCAAGCAGCCTCCAGCCCAGACTGCTCTTATGCCTTGGAAAATGGCTTCTTTGATGAAGATGAGGAATATTTCCAGGAGCATGGTTCACTTCACAATGGAAGGGAGCAAGGTGTCCAGATGGACTTTACACTTCCTGTCACTTCTCTCTCCAACAGCGACTGGATCCTGGAGTCCATTTAGAAGACTTGGAGGAGGGACACAACTGGCTATAGGGGGTGTGTGTTGAGGGGATACCCTCAGGGTCCCTTTTCCTGTTACTTCTGCCCATTGTTTGTTTCTGGCAGACTGTCAATACCTTCTCCTCTTCCTGCAAGCACTACTTAGGGGAAAAAAAAGTCTTTACTGTTGTGCTATGGAAAGTCGTCAGGCCTATTGGGATGGGAGCTACCAAATTAATTTGAGGGCAGGCCCTTCACCATTGACACCATTGGCAGTCTGTCCTGATGGCTAGAGTTTCTGCTTTGGTAAACATGGTCAGAGCAAGATACTTGATGTCCCTATAGTGGGGACTTTGCTGAAGATTTTTATCCCTTTGATGAAAAAAAGGCCCCTTCTCAAAATGACCATTTTTTGTGGGATTGGCCTGTGCTGTATAGATTGAAGTTATTGAGTCCATATGGTTCTGTATTTGGGCTCTACCCTGGGTGGGTTGTTTGCACTGTCTTGTGTGCTGTGGATTTTTTTTTTTTGCCTCAAGTTTGCCATGTGTTAAAAATAACATTTTACTGTTCTCTTTTTTGAATACATTCTGCAGCTGTTCATCTCCCTTTTATTCCTGTTTAAATGAGCTTTCAGGACTCTTGGCTAAGTGGCATTTTGTGAACCACATAACTAACTGGCTTACAGTTATAACTTTATGAGCCACCTACTGAGAAGTGACCCTTTAAGATAATTTGGGTGCCAATCCACTGGTTCCCAAGATACCACAGGAGGGGAGTCATTCTTTGCTAGTCACATGCAGTTGGAAGGAGATTAATATTAGGTTGTATTTAATAGGAAAAACTGGGGCAAACTGCAATATTTTGTATTACTTAAACTTTTCATTATAAGCTATTGGAAACATTTTTTTTAATCTGCAAGCATTATATTGAAAGTGTAGTTCTAGTATGTTAGACACATGTCAAACTGCTCCCCACAATCAAAAGGATAATTGCTGTTGGCCTTACCATATTTATTAAAGTGATACTTTTAAAAAGCATTCACCTCTGTCATAGTTTATTTAATCTGCGGGTATATAAAGTGGTCTGTGTGTGTGTGGAGAGAAAGCATTATTTTCGGTTTTAAACTTAGGATGCATTAAAGTGGGTCATGGCAGCACAAATGTAAAAATCATATCTTTGTTCCCCACTTTCCCAACGAGTTACCTAGGACTTAGAAATTACTAACCTGGAAAGATGTAGAGGTTTCAGGAAGGGTTGGAATCTTGGCATGATGAGGAGATATGTACATACACACACACACAAACACGTATACATACGTGTACACATGCATATGCATGTATATACATATATAATTTATTTAATTAAATATATGACAATTACCAAGTAAAAAATTTTTATTATTCATTTTTTAAAATTTTGAGTTCTAAATTCTTTTCCTCCCTCCCACTGCTCCTCACCACTTGAGAAAGCAAGCAATATGATGTTGATTGTACATGTAAATTCATGCAAAACATTTCCATGTTAGCCATGTTACAAAAGAAAACAGATGCAAAAATCCCCAAGAAAAATAAAGTTTTAAAAAATGCTTCCATCTGCACTCAGAGTTCATTAGTTCTCTTTCTGGAGGTGGATAGCATTTTTCAGCATGAGTCTTTTGTAATTGTCTGGGATCATTATCTTGATCAGAGGAGCTAAGTCTTTCAAAATACAATGTTGTTCTGATTCTTCTCACTTCATTTTGCATCAGTTCATATGTCTTCTCAGATTTTTCTGGAGCCATTCTGCTTGTCATTTCTTATAGCACAATAGTATTCAATCACAATCATATATACCACAGCTTGTTCAGCCATTTCCCAATTGATGGGCAACCCCTCAATTTCCAATTCTTTGCCACCACAAAAAGAGCTGCTATAAATATTTTTGTACAAACAGGTCATTTTCTCTTTTCTTTGATCTCTTTGGGGTACAGACCTAGTAGTGGTATAGCTGGCATGATGGATCTTAAGGAAACTTTGGCCCTCTCTAAATTCAAAATAATACTGACTTTTGGTAAGTAGTCAACAAATGTTTACAGACAACTATCAGGGGCATTTAGAGTGGGAGTTATTCCCCTTTTTTCGTGCATTGTGGACACTTTGAGAGTCTGATTAAGCCTACGGACCCCTTCTCAGAAGAATTTTTTTGCTTTTTTTTTTTTTTTTTTGGAGGGCAATTGGGGTTAAGTAACTTGCCCAAGGTCACACAGCTAGGTTTTTGTTTCTGTGTGCATTAAGTGTCTGAGGTCAGATCTGAACTCAGGTTCTTCTGACTCCAGGGCCGACACTCTACTCACTTTGCCACCTAGCCGCCCCTAGAAGAATATTTTTAAATAGATGAAATAAAAAGAAAATTACAAATGAAACCAATTATATTGGAATGTGGCCAAAATATTTTTTAAAAGTTCTCAGGCCCCAGCTTAAGAACCTCAATTTTATTTTTAAAATTTATTTGTAGTTTACAACATTCAGTTCCACAAGTTTTTGAGTTCCAAATTTTCTCCACCTCACCACCCAAGGTGGTATGTAATCTGATATAGGAAGAACCCCTATTTTATTTATTTATTTGGAGGGCAATTGGGGTTAAGTAACTTGCCCAATTTCACACAGCTAGGTTTTTTGTTTGTGTGTGTTAAGTGTCTGAGGTCGGATCCGAACTCAGGTTCTTCTGACTCCAGGGCCGACGGTCTACTCACTTTGCCACCTAGCCGCTCCAGGAACCTCTATTTTAGAGGGTTATTCAGATGTCCTGTTTCTCTTCTGCTCTTTTGATCGTTAAAATCACCATCAAAATATATGGAGGACTGAAGATTGGAAATAAAAAATCATCTTTGAAAATATTTTGGGGACCTACATATAGATTACACTATGCTAGAGGTAAGATGACTTGTTAGTTCTAGTAAAAGAGGTCAAAATTGGGGTGGCTAGATGGCGCAGCAAATAGGGCACTGGCCCTGGAGTCAAGAGGACCTGAGTTCAAATACGACCTCAGACACTTAACACTATCTGTGTGACCTTGGGCAAGTCATTTAACCTCAATTGCCCTGCCTTCTTCCCCCCTTCAAAAAGACAAATAAATAAACAACAAAAATGTATTTAAAAAAAAGAATGTTAAAAGAGGTCAAAATTAAAGGCAAAAACAGGGGATATTAGTGGATTTTTATGTTTGGGGGTGAGGACAGAAGGGTGGATCTGGGGAGAGGGAGCTCCTGGTGTGAAAGTTCCTTCCACTAATGGTGACCAGTAACTCATCTGTAAGTTACAATCTTAAGGAGTTGCCTGAGGGTACTTAGAAATTAAGTGACTTGCCTAGGGTCACATAGCTAGTAAATGTCACAGGGGGGCCTCAAACCCTGATCTTTCTGACTCCAAGGTAAGTCCTTTATTCACTGTTCCATGTTGCTTTTCAAATTTCTATTACCTAGGTTATTTTATTCCCTTCTCTCCACTATCAGAAAAACCTAACAGTTGGCTGTATTTGGGCTGTGGGCTATATGACATCAAGAAAACAGGAAGGCTAACTGAGAGGTGAATTGGATGGTTTTAGAGTATCTGCATGATCCTTGGACTTATGGGGGGGTGGAGTTTATGCCTTAGAACTTCCAGGTCATTTCTGATCTTGAGAAACTCTGGAACATTTCTCAGAAAAAACCATTTGTTTTTTCAGTTCTGAATGTTGGCCTGTACTAGACTACTAAGCCTAGTACCCAAACTCCCTGGTTCCACTTACATGTGACTGCAAAGGGAATACCTTGGTCTTTTGGGAGCTGTTCCAGTTCAGACTGGACCTCTGAGACTGTTGTCATCTGGACTGACATTCTGGGCCTAGACTGATTAATTTTGGGGAAAGGGTGCCTCTCTCAAATGAAATTGTTCCAAAGCTTGGTAATATTGGAAGTGACATGTGTCATGGAAGGATGCTATCCTCCAACTTTCTGGAGGGCCTGACAATATATCCCTTTATCTTCTGGTGCTGTATGCCCATGGTGAGCCCATTCCTCTTTCTTCTTGTTCCAAGTGAAATCATTCACACATCATCCTGCTTCCTCTCTAAACTCACACACTGCATACAAGGTAGTGCTATAAATAGGACCTGGAAACGTAGTGCTAAAAATGACCAGCCCACACAAATGTTTTATTACTCTAACCTTCCTAGGGGAAGAGGTGGGACTGGGCCAGTCTACGAATAGAAAAATAAATGAAACTAGAGTTCTTTACTTGCCACTTGGCATAAATCCTTTCTCACTGTGGGTTATGGATACCCTCCCAAACTGGAGCAGAGTAGTACAAAGCTCACATTGAGAACCAATTGCAGTCATGGGTCACTATCTGATAGAGAAAACTGCAGGAAAAGCTGGACAAGTGCACAACAGTTTTGGTCTAATGAGACGTTTTAGCTCTAGCCCTGCTACTAATGAGCTGTATGCTCTGGGGCAAATCACATCATGAGCCCCTTGGGCTTCAATTTCCTTATCTGTAAAATGAGAAAGTTGAATTAGATAAAATTAGGTGATTGAACCTATGTGGTCTCTAAGGCTATGGAAATTATACATTATATATGTATATAATATATATGAGCCAGGAAGACTCATCTTCCTGAATTCAGATCTGGTCTCAGACACTAGCTGTGTGACTCTAGGCAAGTCACTTAATCTTATTGCCTCAGTTTCCTCATCTGTAAAATGAGCTGAAGAAGGAAATGGCCAACCACTCTAGTCTCTTAGCCAAGAAAACCCCAAATCGGGTCACAGAGTCAGACATGACTGAAGATGACTGAACAACAATAAAGTTATCTCACCTTGCTTTTTTCCTTATCTATGTCCTTTGCTAGTGTTGGGATGCCACTGGACTGCATAAGCTTAAGGCCAAGATGATCCTGATTTTTATAAGCTTTCCACTTATTAGAAAATGACAGTGGAGAGATACTCATTTTTCCCATTTCTGACTCACTGCAAGAATTCTCCACTTCCCTGATTTTCCTCAAGCTGTAGCTCAAAATGAAGCTAATTGGGAGCTATACTGCCACAGGCACCATCATTTAGAGTTTCTTATGGAAGTCAAGAACTCTTGGTTCTAGTGACTTTGTTTCCTTCTCAGAGAGGGAAGGGAACCAGTATTTATTAAGTACCCTACTATGTCCCAGGCTCTGTGCTAAGCACTTAAATATTGTTTCATTTGATCTTTTCAGCTTCCCTGTGATGTAGGTGTTGTTATCCCTATTTTACAGTTGAGGAAACAGAAAGACAGGTTAAGTGACTTGCCCAGGGTCACAGAACTAGTATGTATTTGGGTTCATATCAGTACAGTTCTTCGTGCCTCCAGACTGGTACTCTCTCCACTGGGCCACCATGCTGCCTCTAAAGGAGATGAATAAATGAAGCTTAGGGTCCTATTTAAGGGCAAATGCCATGAGAGGATAAAGCAGGGTCAAGGAAAGCATGGGGGAATAGCTTCCTTCCACTTTCTTGCACAGTCTTGTGTGAGGTTTTCTAGAATTGTAAACAATGGTGACAAAACTTCAATGCAGGAGATTATTCCTTTCTGCTCACTTGTGTCTCCTAATGGAGATTCATATCTAAACAATCAAGCCCCGTTCCTTGATTCCACTTAGCTGTGCTTGAGATGTGTGCTTTTAGTGCAGTAATGGTGCTGTAATGCCTTAGGTTTTTCCATGTGTTGCCATGATCAAATAGCTCATCACCCAAGTGGCCAGTCTCCCAGCAGTGATCCTCTTCATACTTGGCTAAAGCTGGTTTTCAGAAAACAGACCATCTGTTGCATAGGGACCATGTTGCCTTATACGTTCATAATGTTCTTTTATTTTCTAGAGCACTTTCACCCTGATTATTTCATTTTAGGCTTACAATAGTTCTGAGATGAAAATAATATACACAATGTCTACAGCAACGGAACTGGAAAGAACGAAGAATGCTAAACTGAACACTGTAATTATATTGACCAAAAATAGCCCCCAAAGAGTTCCCTCCCATTAGCAAAGAAGTTAAGAGACTGTGGGCATGAAATACTGGATTTACTTCCAGACAGTGTTGAAGTAGTTAATTTTGTTGAACTATTCCCTTTTTTGTTCTTACAAGGGATGGCTCCATTGTTAGGGGAGGAGAGAGGGATATATCTGGAAACAAATGTGATGTAAAAACAAAAGTATCAACAAAAATAAAATTAGGAAAAAAAAAAGAAAAATCAGGGCTAAAAAGTAGTGGAATTTGAAGTAGACCTGGAAGGAGGTGGGAAGATTAAAACCAAAGCATTTTGGGGTTGTCTGATGTTTGTTTCTATCTTATTAAATGCTAAGAATCTGATGTGAGGTTTTACTCCTTGTCTTGTATATTTATTTGAATGTTTTTGCTGATGGCTGCAGAGTGGATAGGGGGTTGACCAGGAAGATCTGGACTCAAGTAATACTTCTGACACATAGTGGCGGTGTGACCCTGAGCAAACCATTCAACCCCTTGATTGATCAAGGCAACTTTCTAAGACTATAAATTGCATAGAAAGTGCTTACTTGCATTGTTAAAGGGAGTTTTCTCATCTAAGGGTTATGGATATCACTGAAATCACAGATCCAGTCCCTATCCCTCTTAAATTCATAATTTCTTTTAATGGAAAAAAAAAACTCTGGGAGGGATATTTGGTAGGTGTTTCTATCCCCATTTGCTAGGTAGGAAAACTGGAGCACTGTTAAGTGCTTTGCCTAAGGTAAAATAACAAGTTAGTGGTGGAACTGGAATTCTCTAGAATTGCCAGGCTCTTTCCTCTCCAATAATGCCCATTTGGAGTTTTAGAGGAAGCCCGAGACAGTGGGTTTAAATCCCGAAAAGTATTTCTCTGCTCCTGGCTCACAGGTGTGGTTCATGGAGTTGCTGCTGAGTGAGAGGCTTCCACACTAAATTCCAGGGACTGCCCTCTGACACTTGCTTGTGGCATGTTGGAGGAGTTTCAGGGAGGTGCTTTCTGACAGCTCTGGAATCTGAGGAGTTGTCCGGCAGGTGAGGTTTTGAATCAACTCCAAAAGTTCTGTCTGCTGATGGGTGTTTGTCCTTCTTAAAGACGTAGTTGGTAGGCATTTTTGCTTGGTTTCAGAATCCGTGGTAAACCAGATGTCTTCAATAAAAAGTAGGAAGGAGAGGGTGGCTAGGTGGCGCAGTGAGTAGAGCGTCAGCCACACAAACAAAAACCTAGCCGTGTGACCTTGGGCAAGTTACTTAACCCCAACTGCCCTCCAAAAAAATTAATGGAACAGGCTTTAAAAACTATAATAAAGTTTTAAATTCAGAAGCTTGCTTGCTGTTCGATAGACTTAGCCAACTAGTCAGCCTATTTTTTTTATTCTGACTTTGTTGAAAAGGATCACAAAATATTTCAGATTCCATAGTATCAGTCTTGTGTTAAAGGCTCTACAATTAATTTTGAAGGGAGGGACTGGTCTAATCATAAACATTAATCACTCTTGTGGGAAAATGGCCATTTGGAGACAAGATTTAGGTTGGAAATAACTTGCTTGGATCAGAGTAGAGCAGGGGTGTGGAACTTGCAGCCTCAAGGCCACATGAGACCCTCTAGGACCTCAAGTGCAGCCCTTTGACTGAATCTAAAAGGGTTGCACTTGAGGACCTAGAGGGCCACATGTTGCCTCAAGGCTGTAGGTTTCCCACCTCTGGAATAGAGCCTAACCCAAGATTAAAAACAAAGTATTTTGGGGTGGCTAGGTGCCGAAGTGAATAGAGCACTGGCCCTAGAGTCAGAAGAACCTGAGTTCAAATCCAGCCTCAGACACTTGACTCACTTACTAGCCATGTGACTTTGGGCAAGTCACTTAACCCCAATTGCCCCCCTCCCCCAAAAAAGCAAAAAAAAAAAAAATAAAGTATTTTAATGAAGAAAATGATTTCTTTTTTGAGGTTTTTTGAGTTGCCACTAGGCTTGGATAAAGATAAAAATTGAAGAACATGTAAGAAATTTAAATGGTGACCTAAAGGTATAAGACAGAGATCATGATTTACTGGTCTAGCATGATGCTTTACATATAGAGTAGGTGCTTAGTAAATATTTTTTGAATGAATGAAACTTTCATAGATTTAGAAATATAGTTTGAAACTAAGCAGCAATGTTTCTCTCTCTCTCTCTCTCTCTCTCTCTCTCTCTCTCTCTCTCTCTCTCTCTCTCTCTTCCTCTCTTTCTCTCCAAACAGAATTTGTCTTTTCTTTCAATAGATTTGCAACAAATTCTTCAATACTTCTGTAATCTGTGTGTGGATAGCTAGGTTTCATTCTTGGAGACTTTTCAAAAACATCACAGGTCACGCCCCACAGATAAATCTTGGGATATCTCATTTTGACATAAATCATGCTCTCCAGGAGCTTATGATCTAATGGTGGGGGGGAAGGATATGGTGTATACTTGGAAGTAAGTATAATTCTAAATGGATTAATGGGGTAAAGAAAAGATCTAGATAAATGATCTGGGAACATTTGCTGTTATTTTTCAGTCATATCCAACTCTCCATGATCCCATTTGGGGTTTTCCTGGCAGAGGTACTGGAATGGCTTACCATTTCCTTCTCCAACTCACTTGCCCAGGGTCACTCAGCTAGTAAGTGTCTGAGGCCAGATTTGAACAGGAAGATGAGTCTTCCTGATGTCAGGCCCAGCACTCTATCCACTGTATCACCTAATTGCCCATTTGAGGAGGGAGTAATTGCTTTCAGTAATTTAAGCCATGGAGAGATGAGTGAAGACTTTGTGGAAGAGAGGCACTTGAACTGAGTCTTGAAAGAAGAAAAATATTTCAGTAGGCAGTGATGAGGGGAGGAGGAGAGAGGACATTTTAGGTGACAATTATAACATGTGTGAATGCACGGATGTAAGAGCCTGAAGAATGAATAGCAGTTGAGTTTAGCTGGAATGTAGAATGTGGGAAGGGTTGTAGTATGAAATAAAATTGGAAAGGGAGCTTAGAAAGTCATTGAAAGATTTTGAGAAGGGGAGTGAGTGGCAGGTCCGACTTTGGCATTCAGATTATTGTGGGAGCTCTGTGAAAGATGACTGGGCAGGGGAGAGGTTATTAGATTAGTCTAGATGACAGGTGATGAAAGCTTGAATTTGGGAGGTTGCAACATGAGTGAAAGGGAGGGGACAGTTGTGAGATACACTGTAGAGGGTAAGACTTGGCAACTGATTAGATGGGATTGAGGGTAAGGGAAAGGTAGAGCCCAATCACTTTGAGGCTTCAAGCCTAGTGGTGTGTGTGTGTGTGTGTGTGTGTGTGTGTGTGTGTGTGTGTGTGTGTGTGTGTGTGTGTGTGTGTGTGTATTTCACTGTAGAATGTGTTGAGTTTGATATGCTGATAGGATTTTCAAGTGGAGATATCCAGACTGCAGCTGGGAGATGAGACTAGAACTCAAGGGACAATCTAAGATTAATAAGATTTTGGAGTCATTTGCTGGAATGATAATTTAAGCCATAAAAATTGTGCTGAACTCATTAAAGGAGAGAACATATAGAGCAGGGGATCTTAACCTGGGATTTATGGTCTTGTTTAAAAATTAGTTTTTTTGATAATTGCATGAATTTCCTTTGCAATCCTATTTATTTTACTTTATTTATTTAAAAATATTATTCTGAGAAGGGATCATTAGGATTCACCAGAATGCCAAAGGGATATATGACCCAAAAAAAAGGTTGAGAATCCTTGATATAGAGAGAACATCTGGGACAGAGTCTGGTAGAACACCTGAATTTTAGGGGTAGGAAGATAGTGATCCAACAATCCAATTCTCCCTGACAGGGAGGAAAGAACACAAGAAGAGAGAAGTTTCCTAAATACCTACAAGACAGACTATTCAGAATGAGGGCATGGCCAATGGTATCAAATGTTCTAGAAGGCAGAAGATGAGGAGTGACCGAAAGCCATTGGATGTAACCACTCACAGTTTATTGGTGAAGTGGGAGAGTTATTTTTGGTAGATTAGTGGGGCAAGAAAACATAATTCAAGAAGTTGAGGAGGGAATAGGTAGTAGGAAAGTAAGGAAGGCCATGAATGCAGGCCATTTTTTCTAAAAGTGTAGCAATAAAAGGGTAGATAAGTTGGGGGAGCATCAGGTAAAAAGAAGGGATTTTTGTCTTTTTTTTTTTTTAGATAAAGTTAATAATGATAGTTGCTAGCATTTATATAGCGCTTTAAGGTTTGCAAAGCATTGTATATCTCATTTAATCTCATTTAGCCAAATAGAAGAGACCTGAACATGTTTGTAGGCATTAGAGAGAAGGAATTGGGAGAAAAGAATAAATTGAGGATGATGGGGGAAAGGTGGGCTTAAAGGAGGAGCAAGAGTAGGCATGACATTTGAGCTACGGTTTAAAGGATGGGCAGGAATTCAAAAGTTAAAAGAGAGAGAGGGAAGATAGTCCAGGAAGGGAATAACATGAACAAAACTCAGAGGCAGAAGGGCTTATGGTGTTGTTTGTCCTTTGTTTTCAAAGAGGACCAGTGACATCATGGGGTGATGTCCTGACTTGTGCATAAATTGGATTTAAGTGAAGCAGAGTTGTGCAAAGTCATAAGCTTCATTCTCTCTTCTAGAGTCACTGAAGTCCGGTGGCAGGGCAAAAGTGAGGATGCCTAGTGAATGACCTTGGTGTTGTCAAAGACAAACCAAGCTCTGCCTGCTTCAGCTGCCCACATGGCTATTGTTCTCATCTGCCCATTCTACCAAGGCGAATCTTCACATGCTTGGGGTAGACATCCTTTTAACTCACTGATAGTTTTGAGGCCCATAGGTTACTCTGAGCTTGGTTTAGCCCATCTGCTGAGATGGTTTACCAGGGTATGGCCACTGCCACAGATGAGAATTGGGTGACAGACACCAAAGGTGGATGAGCAATCCTGAAAATCATACCAGAGGTGTAGTCTTCCCTGAACACCCCATACAGGGGAAGAGTAGACCATTTTGGCTAGACTAGAACAAATGAAAAATATTATTACTACATAAAAATAAAAATAATAAATATATAATGTAGTCATCATATAATATAATAAATAATAATAATAAAATATATTACTATATAAGACTGAAATAGTAGGTTGGTACCAGGTCATGAAGGGTCCCTGAATGTCAGAAGAGGAGTTTGAACTTTACTCCACAGGTAAAAGAAACCCCTAAAGGGGCAGGTACCCTCACTGGGATAAGTGATATGATCAGAAAAATAGGGAAGGAATATGCTGGCAGATATGAAGGATAGATTGGACCAGGGAGAATACAGAAGTAGAAATATCTTTTAGGGGGCTATTGCCATATCCTAAGTAGGTGATGAGGTTCTAAATTGGGCTAGTGGCAGAGGAAATAGAGAGGAAGGGATTGGATACAAGAGATATCAGTGTGGAATCAATAGGACTTGATAACTATATGTGGATAGTAAGGGAAGGACAAGTGATAAAGACAATACTTAGACTGCAAACATGAAAATGGAGGAATGGTGGTATCATGGACAGACATAGTAACATCAGAAGGAAAGGGAAAGGAGCAGGTTCAGAGGGAAAGATAATTTGGATTTTGTCTATGTTGAATCTGAGTGCTGGCGGGACATCCAGACTGAGATGTCCTGAAGGATGTCCAGAAATGTGTGTCTCTAGCTCACAGTGATAAAGACTGAATAGAGAGCTTCAGAAGTCATTCGCATTGAGCTAGTGGTTGTGGTGATAAATGAGATATCCCCTTAGCAAAGGACAAAACCAAAAAAGGAACACGGGATCATTGATTTAGAGCTGGCAGAGAGAAAAGCATAGAGAGACAAAAAGAGAACTGTAAGAGCCTGGAGCCTCTGCCCCCAAGGAGAGAGAGGATATCTATAATAGGAGGGTGTGTCAAGAGAGTAGTGTCTAGTAGTGAATGGATGTAGTAGGAAGAGGTTGACATGCCAAAAGCAGAAGAGGGGTCAGGAAAATAATGACTGAGAAAAGGTCATTCACTCTGATCAATAGCTCACTGGTAATTTTTGAGAGAACAGTTTAAGGGCAGAGGAGATAGTAGGTAGGGAAGAAAGTGGAAGCATTTAAGTGTAGATAACCTTTTCAAGAAATTTAGCACTGATGGAAAGGAAAGGGACTGATTGGTAGGTATATGGGCTGGGAGGGTTAAAGGAAGGCATTTTTGTTCTCTTTTAGGGAGACCTAAGCATGTTTCTAAGGAGATGATTCAGTGGAGAAGAGTTAGAAGATGCATGTCACAGATGAAGTCACCTGGGATAAGATCCTAGGGAAGGCAGGATGGAATGGGATCAGAAATGTTGGCAGAGAGAATTAGCCTTAATCATGAACATAGCTACTTTGGAGACCAGAAAGAACTTGGGTGAGGATGCTGAGAAGTTTTAAGGAAAGGAGAAGGAAGGCTGAGAGAACTCAATCTCCTTAGTGAAATGGAAGGTTAGATCCTTTGCTCTTGGTGTAGGCTTGAGGTTGGGAGAGGGATCAGACTGAGGAGGAGATCAGCTTTAGAACCATGGGTAAGCTGGCAGTTAAGTTCTACTGTAATGAAGAAAAAAAATGGTTCAGTTCATCTTTCTGAATAAAAAGCCAAAGCAAAGAAAGGCAGCCTTATAGGACCTCCTGTCGCTAATTAGGGAATCTTATAGTCCCTATAGGGGACTCTAGCTAAGACATGGAAATGAGAGGGCTGACTAGGCTCATATTTCTTTAAAGGTGATGATCAGCAGCACTGGGACTGAAAGAATTCATTTCATTGAAGGAGGTAGCTTTTGAGTTAGGCTTTAAAGAATGGATAGGAATTGAATGAATGGGGATGGGGAAAGAGACAAGCATTTAAAAATAGCATGAGCAAAGCACAGAGGTGGGCAAGCCCAAAGTATGTACAGAACTAAGAATAGTTCACTTTGACCAGAACGTAGAGTCTTTGTAGGGAGCAACATTTATTCATTCATTCAACAGAAATATTATTAAGTACATATTACATGTTAAGTACTAGGCAGGATCTAGGAATATAAAGACAAATTCAATTGAATGAATAGGTATGAAGTTGTCTTTACCCATGATTATATAGCTGGATCTTCTGCCTCCTAACTCCAGGGCCCTATCTATTTCATCATATTTCTTCAGGCTTCTGTATTTATTCTAGATGTAATGTGAAAGGTTGGAGCTGGTTTTTGGTTTGGATTTTTTGGCTATTTTTAAGGAATATATCTGTTCCTGAACATTAACAGAAGATAATTTAGCCTGCTGTTTTAGCACCCTGCATTCAGTGAATCTGTGAGAGGGCTGTTTATTTCTCAGAGCCAACTTTAGGAATCAGGCACACTGTTCTTGGTATAAGAGATATTTCCTTTTTGAAGTCTGGCTTGCTTGCCTTAAGGGAGGCAGAATTGGTGGGAGATGTTATGATCTTTGATTTAGAATTGGAGGTCATTCAGTCCAACTTCCCCATTTTACAGATGAGGAAACTCCAAGTCTCCTTGGCCTAGAAAGGTTAAGTGATTTGTCTCAGGTCCCAGAGACCTAGGACTTGATCCGAAGTGTTACAAATCTAGCCATCTTTCCACTGTACCATGCTGTCTCAATAGGAAAACTTTTAATCTAGCTCTTGTCGTCCCAGGACCTTCTTGCTTAATGGTTTCTGTGTATGAGGACACAGAAAGGGAGTTTCTCAAACAGAGATGATGGACAGAGATGCACCAGTGGACCAGAAGTCAGGAAAGCTACTAACTAGATATGAAAGGCTTTATTTCATCATCCCTAAAATGACAGTTGGGCTAAATGATCTGTAAGGTCCCCGTGACCTCTAAAGTATTAGAATTTTATGATCTCCACCTTTTCTAGTATCCATGATTTAAAATATAAATTGGTGGTTACCAGTATAAGCAGTGGAGGATATACCCCCTCTGTATGGCAGATTTGCAGGAGCATCTGGACAAGAGTCACAGAGATTGGGGAGGTAAGGATGCATCTCACAGTAGAAATAATGTGAGAATGGGTGGCTCAATTTATAAACAAAAGGATGGACTTGTATTGAATTGAAATTGAATCACTCATTTTCATTTTGCTTCTTTTGGGGGCCCATTCAAAAGTATGGCATATGGAATAGTATTTTTACAGTATTTGTGATAGCTGACACACATAAGAGAACCAATGAAGAGTCAAAGGCCATCTTACTCTTATTTCACTGAAATAATCAGTCTGTTTCAACTTGGCCTTCTTAGACAAGAAGGCCCTAATTAAAAATATAAAACAGATCTTTGCTTCCCTTTCTCATCTCTGATTTGTACCACTAGATGGCAGGGCAGAGTTAAAGTTGACTCAGAGAGAAGGACAAACCAGTTAACTTTTGGGAAAATACTAAATGCAAGTCTTGAAAGGAAATATTCCACTAGTCTCATTTCCTATTCTAAGGATAGTTTAGGCCGGTAATTGATACCCCGAATAAAAGTATGCTGTTAGAGATGGATGAAATCCCAATAAAGCTGTTCTTTTCACCTTAGAAGTCAAGGTTGTCATATGATTGAGGTCAATGATTGAGTTGGGGGGGATCTTAGAAACCACCCTCATCTGACAGATTAAAAATTGGGGCTCAAAGCAGTTGTGTCTTGCCAAGGTCACACTGGTATGAAGTAGCAGAAATGGGATTTGAACAAATATCTTCTGATTCCAAATCTGCTGTTCTTTCCACTGTATGACTCTGCCTTTGTAGTTGGCTGCTAATTTCTTAAGGATTCAAAGGAAAAGGTCTTAACAGCCAATCAGTTTTTCAGTTGGGGAATCCTTGCCTTCAGTGAAAGGCCACCTTCACTCTTTCTTCTCAGTAGTTATAAGTTTCATTTGGATTTGAGTGTCATTTTATTTATTTCACTCCAATGGATATTTATAAAGTGACTGCTATATGCAGAGTATAGTACTAAGAAGTGAAGAGATAATGATTAAATAAGACATAGTCCATGAAGGTCAAACTGGTGGTGACAAGGGAACTAAACAAATAATTATATTACAAGATAATACATTATAAGAGCACAAGTAATATGTGAGTCAAAGGGTGGGGCAGCCAGGAGAGGGTTGTTACTAACTATGGAAGGTCTCAAAGGAGGGTAACGTGGAAAAGCATGGGATGAGGAGTTAAAAGGCATTAGTTCAAATTCCACCTTTGCCCTTTGGTCCCCGTGTGATCTTGGGCAAATCAATTAACCTAAATGACTTCGGTCTGGCTTCAAAATATTTGAGCCTATAAATTAGCATTAGATGCTTAATGTGAAGTTATTTGTAGATCCTTTATTTGATTGCATGCTGCCATGGGGAGAGGAGGGAGGAGGAGAAAATTTGAAACTCAAGGGATTGTGGAACTGAATGTTGCAAACTAAAAGTAAATAAATAAATTTAATTAAAAATTTTTTAATTTAAGAAAAGTAAATAAATTAGCATTAGAACAAGGCCTTAAAACACAGGTAGAATTTTAAAAGATGTGAAGGGGCAGGGATTGAAGCCATTCCAAGTATAGGTAACACTAAAAAAGGTGTAGAGAGACTTTCTATCCAAGCACATTTATCCATGCCTTTCATCCTGTGTAATTCTTGTCTGTGGTCCCATGTGGAACCTGCAAAGAAGCACAACCCAACATAATTGGAAGCTTTCCTTAGGATGATTTAAAATAAAAATTGGTGGTTCCAGTGTAAGATTGAGCACTCTGTTATCCAGAATCACAGGATTCCTCCTTATTCTTGCTACATGACCTTACTACCTCCTTTTCTGATCCTTCGACTTGGAGGATTATGGTTATGTTAATTCTTATGTGCAAATCTTCAGTGGCAATATGTTACAACATACTTAAGCCCACTCAAGGGTCTGTCACTCTTCCAGTCCCTTCTGATTTTGATTCTTTGAAAATCATAACATCACATGATTCTTAGTCCCATCACTGCAAACATTGGTCTGGGGAGAAAAAAGGGTTGTGTAGAGCAGCTTTGGGGGTTATTGAAAGTACTGGTTCGATTTCTCAAATGTAAGCCAGCTCACTCTCTTCCTGTTCAATTATGGTATCAGCAACAGCCAAAGGCAGGTCTCTAGGAGTTAGCCTGAAAACCCAACTTTTAGCTATTCCTTTGCACCTTTCTGAGATGCATCCTGCTAGAGGGCATATGGAAAGATGAGTTATAGAGTAAGCCATCTATCATTTGCCTTTTTTGTTTGTGAGGGGTAAGGCAGGGTAATTGGGGTTAAGTGACTTGCTCAAGGTCACACAGCTAGTAAGTGTTAAGTATCTGAGGTCACATTTGAACTCAGGTCCTCCTGATTCCAGGGCCAGTGCTCTATTCACTGTGCCACTTAGCTGCCCCAATAACCATCTATCATTTGGGTTACTCCAAGGATACCTGGGAAGAGGGGAGCTACCCAGAGAATTTTTTCCGGAGGTTGTAGTTCCCACTAAACAGAAACAAAATGTGGCTATTTCAATCCTGAGAGCTTTCCATCTACAATTCATAAGCCTTATGGTGCAAGACATCTTTTTGTACTTTGGCACCTCAGTCACTTTTATAGGATAACTCTGTGACAGAGAAAGATAATTAAATTAGAAGACACCCAAACTTCAGTTACATTTAAACTGAAATAATTTTCTTTTTTTTTACACCCATTATTTCAAACAAAGTACTACTTTCTCTCCTGGAGGATGAGATATTTAACAAATATTATAAGTTATAAGATATTTAACAAATAATTCAAACAAACCAACAAAAATATCAGAAATGAAGGGTAATCCTTTTATTATCTGTGAATTATTAATTTCTTGTGCTTATTTGGAGAAAAGGGGATGTAACCTTTTATTTACAGCTTTCTTTTTTTTATAGGAACAGTTTATGTGTGTGTATTATCACAATTGCTATCATTTCTTCTAGGACATGTTTCCTAATTTCTTCTCCATTAGTATGAATGGTGATGGATATTTAGGCTTTTACCAAACAAGTTCATTTTTTTTCTTCTGATGCTGCAATTCATATTAGAGAAAGTGCAGCAAAATAACAATCTGGGTGATAAAGCAAATGCTCAAGACATTCTGATTCTTCAGACCTTTAATGAATGTATGATCTCAACAATATGGTTACTACCCATCACTGCCATGACCCACTCATGCCTCCTTATCCCTTCCCATGAGTGCTCTCTAGAGGCTTTCCTCTAGGTCCTTTCATATTTTGTGGTCATCAATGAAGCTGTCAGGCTGTTCATTGGAGTGGGGAGACTGTGGCCCCGAGGCCTTGTAGGTCCTTGGGTGCAGCTTTTTCTCTGAGTCCAAGTTTTATAGAACAAATCCTTTTATTGAGGGGATTTGTTCTGTGAAGTTTGGATTCAGTCAAAGGGCCACACTTGAGGGCCTAGAGGGCCACATGTGGCCTTGAGGCAGCAGGTTCCCCAGTCCTGTATCCCATACTTTCACAATATAATCAACCCAGCTCCTTTATAATCACAAATTTCCTACATGGATGGATATTTCTTATACTACTTCTTAGAGGCGAGTCATCAATGGTAATACTATACAGTAGTTTCTCCTACTTACACCTGTTATGTCTCTCCCCATTGCACTTGGGGTCATCTGTAATGTCAATCCCTTGATGGTCATGGTGTTCCAGAATTTGCAGTATCACTAAGAGACTATGGGAGTTAAAAATATGATTGTATCAGGGGAAGCTTGGGATAAATGAAAGCATTCTGAACTTCCTCTCTTCATGGGAGTGGGTGTGTATGGCTATAGATGTAAAATATTGCATATATTGTTAGATACTTTGGCTGCAGTTTTGCTGAACTGTTTCTTTGAACTTTGTTTTAAAATCCTTATTACAGGGGATATTTCAAGAGGTAAGAGGAAGATAAAAAAAACAGTAAAAGTAAGCTTTTGAAAGCAATAAACCAGTTGGTAAACGAATAAATTATTTATGTATGTCACAATATTACTGCATCATATAATGATGAATATCAAGAATTTAGACATATGGGAAAACTTGTTTCTGAGAAGAATGGGCTTATCGGGTAGTAGTTAGTGGGACTCAGTATCATGAAGAATTGAGTTCAAATCCTGCATCTAACATTGTGACTTATTAACTAAGCAATACATGGGCTGTACTGGTGGAGGCAGTTTCCAAAACAAATCACTGATACTTGCTGTAGAAAAAAGAAAACGCTATGAAGTGATACAGAATAAAGAAAGCAGAGCCCAAAGAACAAAAAACAAAATTACTACAATGAAGTCAATAAGGAGAGATCGCAAAACTGGTCAAATAAAATAAACATTAGTACTCTCCTGTCCAAGTTAGAAAATATCTCTCCTCCTAAAGGGCTATAGAAATGTGCATACCCTTTGACCCAGCAGTACCACTTCTAGGGCTCTATCCCAAAGAGATCATACAAATGGGAAAAGGACCCACAAGTACAAAAATATTTATAGCAGCTCTTTTTGTGGTGGCTAAGAACTGGAAATTGAGGGGATGCCCATCCACTGGGGAATGGCTGAACAAGGAGTGGTATATGAATGTAATGGAATATTATTGTACTATAAGAAATGATGAATAGGTGGGCTTCAGGGAAACCTGGGAAGATTTATATGAATTGATACTGAGAGAGGTGAACAGAAACCAGAAGAACACTGTACACAGTAATAGCCACAGTGTTTGAGGACTGATTTTGAAAGACTTTGCCCTTCTCAGCAATACAAGGACCTAAAACAATTCCAAAGAACACATGATGGGAAATGCTAGTCACATTCAGAGAAAGAACTATGGAGTGGGAATGCAGAATGAAGCAGACTATTTTGTTTCCTTTTTTTAATTCTCATGGTTTTTCCCATTCATTATAATTCTTCTATGCAACATTACTAATGTGAAAATGTGTTTAATAGGAATGTATGTGTTGAGCCCATATCAGATTGTGAGCCATCTTAGGGAGGGAGCGGGGAAGGAAGGGGAGAAAATTTAAAATTTATGGAAGTGATTGTTGAAGACTAAAAATAAGTAATTTAATTTAAAAAAACAAAAACACCAAACAAAAAACAGCTCTCCTGTTAATAATTAACTTTGGGGGAAATGTACTTTTTAAATGGAGTTATTTAGAGTGTTGGGAAGTGTCTGTGGTATCAAAATGTAGCAATAAACTTTTAAAAATACTAATTACCTAAATATAATCCAGCCTAGTCTTTTCATCTTTCCTCAATTCTAGATCCAGCTCAGTCTGTGTCTGCAGTGTTTGCCCTAGACACTAACTCAATGGATTGCCTCTCTGTCACGTCATAATCTGGACAATAATAATTTTCCTTCTATTTGCTTTTCCTGAATGTAATGTTAGGCTAATCTCTCTTGACTAATTGTGAATATCACTGAGAAGCTTCTGTATACAATCAACTAGCACAATGTCATTTTCAAATAAGAGAACCTGATGAACTTCCTCATTTATAGCGAATCCCACTCCCTTTGTAAAGAACATCTTCCATGATAGAAAACACTTCTGTTGAATATATATTGCCTTATTCTGTTTTCATCCTTGATTTGTTGTTGTTTGACAAAGGAAAAAAAAAAGATGCAAGAACAAATGAAAAAGCAGTTATTAAGCACTTAGTATGTGCCAAACAGTGAACTAAGTGCTAGGAAGACACACAAAAGCAAAGACAACCCTGCCCTTAAGAAGCTTTCATTGTAGTAGAAGATACATGTTCGGGATGGTGACCGGGGAGGGGTAGTTGGGTTTGGAAAATTACAAGGATAGTGAGTGGAATTATAGGAGAGTAGATGAACACAGCACATCTAGCAACAATGACAGTTGATTTGATCATGCTTATTTGGGGGAGGGTGGGAGGGGTGCAGTAGGAAGTGGTAGCCAAGTGATTGTAGAGATGTATTTCTAACTCAGCTGCCTTTTTGGGAGTTCCCTCAGGGCCTAGGCCTTCTTACACCAGAATGTTCTTCTGCCATGCTGGCCCCCTTCTCCCATTGGTGAATTGGTTCTGGGGCTGCCATTTTGGGGATGTCTAGGTGAAATTTCATTCCCCTATGGATTTGAATGGGTATCTCCCAGTTTTCATCTTCTTTTTATATGTAGTGTTCCACCATTTAAATGTAAATTCTTTGAGAGTAGTGGCTTTTTCTTTTTGCTTATATGTACATCCCCAGCATTTAGTCTAGTGCCCGGTACATTATAAGCACTTGATAAATCCTTACTGCCTGCCTGAGTATGAACCTCCCCAATTCGCACTCCAGGTTGCCCTCCTCTCTCTCCCAGGAGAGTCTTTAAGGTTGTGTTTTACTCTACTCAACTGTGTGTGATGTCCTATGGGAGATACAAAGTATAACAAAATATGCTAATGAAAACGAAACATAAATGAGTGAAAAAATAAGCATGAAAGTAAAATAAATACAAAAATAACATCACAGTTGTATGAGACAACTTAATCTTATCACACGAGTTTCATACACAATGAATACTAAGTTTAGGGGAGGAAGAAATGACTTAGTTGGAGTGAAAGTTTCAAGTAAAGGATCTGAACTTGGTCTTAAAAGATGGTAGGATTTAACCAGGTAGACAAGAAGGGAAGAGACACCAACGGGAAGAATGGAAAATGGCCAAGTACAGTGAATGTCCAGAGGTCAATGAATATATCGATCTGTGTCTGGAAATGGGGTGTATGGGTTGAGAAACAGGGAGAGAAAATAAGAGTAAACTTGGGATACAATGGGGATAATAAAACACTGAGGGAAAGTCAAAAGTAGCCTCTCAGGAAAAGTTTAGGGATTTCTTCCACAAGTAATGGGGAATCACTGAAGGATTTGGAGTAGGAAAAAGTGATGAGATCAAGGCAGAATTAATCAGGAAGAATTAATTTGCCAGCAAAATGCAAGTTAGATTGGAGGGAAAAGACCCTGAGGCAAAGATCTCATTAGTTAGGAGACTATTAAAAATAGTCTGGGCATGATAATTAAGGCCCTGAATTAAGAAAGCTGGTAGTTAGAACTGAAGGAAACGAGCCATTTTAAGACAAACTGCAAAGGGAAGGTGTGATAGGGAATGGTAACTGATGGCATATGAGGAGCAAAGGTGAAATTCAAGAAAATTGAGGTTCTGTGCCTCATTGGAAGAACATTGCTGCCACTGATCGAATCAGGGAGGGCAGGAGGGGGAATTCCTTTGGGGAGGAGACAGAGAAAATGATGAATTTGGCAGATGAGGAGTGGCTATCTCGGTGAAAAATCTGACAGCTGGAGATACAACAATGGAGCCTGATGAGAAACTGAGTCTAGATTTGTAAATTATAAGCATAGAACTAACTGAAACCATGGAAGTAAAGGACATTTTACAAGAAAGAGACAGAACAGAAAAAAAGAAGGGATAAGGGTTGAGGACAAAAACCTGGGGGGATATCTACATTTGGGGAATATCAGAAAGAAGTAGGCAGTGGTTAGAGTGGAAGGTATCAATGAGAAGGGAACTCAGAAAGTTAGGCAAATGCCAAAGCTGCAGGGGAACAAACAAAAAAGAATTAAGATGGAGAAAAGAATACTGAATTTGCTAACTAATTTGGTTGTTAATGACTTTTAATAATGTGGTGGAGAGGGAGCCAGATTGAAGTGGACTCAAATGAGGCAGGTGGTGACAAAATAGAATCAGCAAGTAGTATATACTTGTTGCCTGTTAGCAAAAAGAAGGAAAGGTACAATAGAGGACAGAAGGCCATCAGCAGGGACAAGTTCTCTCAAGGTAGGAGAGAACTGTTCATGTCTTAGGGCAATAGAGTTCCAGTTCAGTGGCCATAGAGAGAATGAAAATGCCAAGAGGGCTAGCTTAAGAAAATCTCTGAGGAGGTGGGGACAGGTTTGAGAAATGGGAAGAAAGGAGGCCCTGGAAAGGCAGGGGTGTGAGATACACCTTTGAGATTGGGGCGGGGGGGAAGTGGAGGGAAAAAGGGGCAGATTTCAGCTCTGTCTGTCTGTCTGTCTAAACTTCCTAAACAGAACAGTACAAAAATGGAACAGAATATGTTGGTAGGTATTGTGCTCACTGGTGAACTTGAAATAGAGACTAGATGACCTCTCTTCAGGAATACTATAAGGGCGAAAATTCCTGCTTAGTCCAAGCTACACTAGTTAACCTATGAAATTTCTACTAAATGAAATTCTATGAGCCTGTGGAGCTATGATTCTAGGAATTCATGATTTTCACCTTCCCAATAAAAAAGTGGAAGGCAAGTTCATCTGATTTAAGTAGGGAGTGGAGATAGAACTGGCAGTTTGAGCAGAAAAGATGTTTTGAAACAGCCATCAATAAAAAGACAAAGGCTAGTTAAACAGTACTGAGGGCCCAATTAAACCTACATAGAATGACTATATCCTGGGCTTAGAACTTCTCTGTAACTTTTTCCAGAAATGCTATATGGCCCAGGAAAAAGAGTAAAGAAAGGACAGGGGAATGATCTAAGACAAGAGATTAGTATAGAGAACACAGCAGAATCAGGCACAAAGTCTTAGTTACAAAAAAACAACCATTTAATTAAATATTGAAATATAACCAGTATTCCAGAAAAAGGGGCACTGGACATCCAATTACTTTGCTAGTGTCCTTTATTTGGTTAATTTTTCATAAAAAAAAGAATTCATGTCCACATCAAAGACATTTTCCTGAAAGTCATGATCACAGAGGTTTTTCTTCTTTATCTTCAAGAGAAATCTTAAGTTTTATAGATGGAACAGTCACTTTCTACATCCCATCCCATCCTTTGGAAGAAGCAGACCACACTGCTTTCTAATACTAATCCACTCAGGATGGCCAACAACGAAAGCTTTCGACTGATGTTTAGGGTCACTGCAAAAGAAATGAAAATAATTCAGTGTTTACCAAGTTAATAAACTGGTGATATTTAAATTATTTACAGGGTTACAGAGAATGCAGGCTTAAAAGATTTTTTTTAATGTATTTGTTCTATGGAACCTGCACTGGATTACATTACTATTGCTGCTATCTCCTTTACCTTTGCATCTGTAAACCTTTCTACAGTATCAAGACTGAGCACAAAAATTTGCTTATATACTGTCTCCTCATCTCCTATGACAAGAACCAAACTAAAGGAAACCCAAAATAATAGGGGAAACCATTAAGGAGATGTTAATATTAGAAATAATATAAAGGCAAAATGTAACACAAATAGTACTAAAGGCAAGAGAAAGGTTGAGAAGGGTTTTCATATGCATAAACAAATGCCAGGGTCAAATGAGCACTTTCTAAAAGAGTAACCTTTGATTTTCCTTACTCGATTTGGGTTTGTATAAGAAAAAAATCAAGAAATGCAAAGGGGGTTGTCTTAACTTCCCCACTTACTAGCTGTGTGGACAAAAGCAAGTCATTTAATGTCTCTGAATCTTTGTTTCTTCATTAATAAAATGGGAATAATACCACTTACTTTGCCTAGCTAATAATGTCATTATACTGTTCACGCAGATAGGTAAAACTGCTTTGAAAACTATATAAGCACTGTACAAATACATGGTGGGGGTTTTATTCTATGAAGGATGCCAGTATTCATTATGATCTTAAAGTTATGTGCCCTAGATACATGGGAATAAATTATTTCTATCCCAAATATATAATGGAAATTGACAAACGGGAACTAAAATATAAATCTACCTCTGATTGCCTGTGAATTTGATGTAAGGACAAATACTTTTATGAGTCTGAGACATAGAGGAGTGTAGTCATGTTCCCAAATAACAGCTGGAATCAGCAGGAGTTTCCCATAGCTGGACAACAGCAGTGCTTTCAGAAGTAAAATGAAGTTGGACTTTCTTCTCAGTGTTGTGGGTTGGATTAGCCACAAACCAGCAAAAATTCCAATAAAGAAAGCCATTTGTTCTATAGAGGAAATGAAAATGGAAAGTATGAATCATCACATCAAAACCAAACCCCACCTAAAAACAAATAAACCCTAATTCCAAAAACTGATCAGCAGATTTCATGAGAAATGTTTTACCAGGATTTCTCTTTTTCTGGACCTCTGGCGTTTATTAGTCAAATTGTGCTAATGTGATTTCTGAAACACAATTAAATCCAGTTTGGTTCACGTGTTTCCCTACCTACATATAGCTTTGAAATAATTAAACTAGGTTCAATGAGTACCCCAAATTTTTTCTTTCTTAGATTTTCAGTTCCTATTTAGTAGCTAATCTACGGAATCTCCGATAGTCTGATGTGTATCTTAAAAAGGAAGAAAGGACAGAATAGGGGACAAGAGGTCTAAATTCAGAACTAGAAGACTTATCCCAAAGATAGAAAATGGAAGGTTTGTATATGCTATCTAAATGATGATTTTTTTCCCTTTCATTTATCTTTTTATTATGAAATCCCTGGCCTAAATAATTCCAATAAAAGAAACTAGATGACTATCTGCAAAGAAGGCTATCTGAAGGTATTCTTGGACAGGATGACTCCTAAAGTCCCTTTTAATAAGACTTGAGGTTTGGAAACAGTTTCTAAAATACATTTTCAGACATGGCTAATATGGAACACTCCTGTGGGACTCTGCAGCTATGTATAGAGGGCTTCATATTCATTCATTTCTCAATGGGAATGGAGAGGCAAGGGAAGAAATATATTAATTTTAAAATGTTTGTTAATTTAAAAAAAAGGGAAGTTGGCTTTAGATGCACTTCTCAATTAGGGAAAATCTGAGCCTCCAAGTATCCTTATTTACAAAGTATGTAAAGTGAGGTTGTCTCAGTTTTCTCACCTATAAAGAGAAAAGGTTGGACTAGAAGGATCCGGAGATCCCTTCCAAATGTCAAGTTCTGTGAATCTATGATCCTTCACAAGGAAGATGAGACATAATACTAATACTTTATTTGGAATTACTTGAAAATAAGGCACAAATACATATCTAATATGGCATTACTAGGACTGAAAAGCCTTGCTTTCCCCTCCTATTTAACAAAAATTAAGGCCTCCAATACTTTTGTAGGGAAATTTTGTGAACTGATGCTTCAGCTATATTGATTAGGTCATTTTAAGTTTTCCAGTGACAAGTACAAAGGACTTTAAAGAAAGAAAATATAGTATCTGAAATTTATAAAAGGCTCCCTCACTATTTTAAAAAGTAGAGGGATACTCCTTGATAGGTTTCCTTTGGAATAAAAATATAGATGAGTGTCTGTGTCATTATCAATGAATACTTACAGAGCATCCATTGTAGGTGTGATATTGTAGTTTTGCTTGAATTGGATGGAACACTTTATTCCTAAATTCAATTCATGAACCTGGTTACTATTGTGTGCATAGAACTATGCTAAGTGTTGTGGGAGATACAAAAGCAGGATAGGGCATTCTCTTGGTCACTAAAAGCTCACAACCTAATGGTGAAGATGTAATACACACATTAAACAATTCAACAACTAGAAAATAGTATATACTTATCTCTCAACATGAATAATATAGAATAAGTGATCCTACAGGAGTTAAAGGTTTCCCCTTCTAGAATTAGTTTAGTTTACCCTGCTTTTGATACCCGAGAAAAAAAATACTGGGAGCTAGGATGTTTGTCGATAGAAAGTCTGTTGTTGGTTATTTTAAAATAATGGTAGCTATACCCAAGTAAAGCATGTGATAATTACTGGAACTGGCATCACTGATAAAGCTGTTTTAAGTCTCATCTGTAAAATATGACTAATAATAGCATCTGCCTCACAGGGCTGTAAGAATAAAACAAGAAAATATATACAAAATGCCGTGCAAACCTTGAAGTACTATATAAATGTTAGCTGTTAGTATTAAAATCATCAGCTAGCCTCAGTACAAGGGACTGGATAGTCTTGGTTTGTTAACACTTGCTAATCTCAATACTGAGATAAACAAGCAGATTTCCCTTCAAATCCCTAAAGCATTTAAGAGAAACTCAAAATGATATATGTTACCCCATTTATAACTACATTTATCATTTAGTCATTTTGTGACCCCATTTGGGATTTTCTTTGAAAAGATACTGGAGTGGTGTGACATTTCTTTCTCTAGCTCATTTCACAGATGAGGAACTGAGGTAAATAATGTCAAGTGACTTGCCTAGGATCACTCAGCCGGTAAGTATCTGAGGCCAAATTTGAACTCAGGAAGATGAGTCTTTTTTTTTCCTATGATCCTTCATAAGAAGTGGCTGAGGCCACATTTGAACTCAGGTCCTCCTGACTCCAGGGCCAGTGCTCTATTCACTGTACCACCTAGTCGCCCCAAAGATGAGTCTTTTTAACTCCAAGTCTGATGTTCCATCCTCTGTACCACTTAGCTGCCCTAATTACATTTATACACACACACACATTTTACTCAAACAGTACAGTGGAGGGTAGAGTCTCTCACCTCTGGGGTGATGAATTAGTCAGTTCTCAACTGGGATTTCTGTATCTCTTTCCTGTGTAATTTAGACTGCCTGACTCTTTAGGTGCATTTAGCTTTGGAATGGTCAGGATTCATGGCCAAAGGTCAGAAAGGCTACTGACCACTGGCCAAACAATTTCCCTAGGTCACTGTGGAGCTGAGTTTTTATATATCTTCCTGGGAGGGCAATTATCCTTTTAAATATTATGCTTTATCCACCTGTCAACACAATTCATGTCCAACTGGTAAAATATCCCTACTTTGGTATGGTGATAATATTCTGAACGTGGAGTAAAGAACACTTGGGTCCAAATTCTGTCCCTGACATTAATTAAGTTTGTGACTCTAGGAAGTTACTTAACCTTTCCAAGTCTGTTTTCTCATCTGCAAATCAGAGGCAATATCACCCATAAAACCTCTCTTATAGGGCTCAAATGAGATGATGTGAAATGCTTTGTACATCTTAAAGTAAATGCTACATAAATATCATTTATTAAGACAGCAGCATTCAAAGAGAAGAATGTCTGGGAAGAATCCTCCCACTGGCTAAATAGAATATTTGAACATTACAAGCACAGCAGATGTAAGACAAATGTGATAAACATATATTTGCATATATTGCAAGCCTGTTTAGCTTATTTATCCAGTTCCTTCAGGTCGGATAATTGGTCAATGAATTAATAAGATATACTGAATTAATGAGATTATTACAATGGCATTTATATGCTACTTAAAAACATTTTCTTTTTTCTTCTTTTTTTTGTTTTTTGTTTTTGTTTTTTAGAGGGCAATTGGGGTTAAGTAACTTGCCCAAGGTCACACGGCTAGGTTTTTTGTTTGTTCGTGTTAAGTGTCTGAACCCGGATCCGAACTCAGGCCCTTCTGACTCCAGGGCCGGCACATTACTCACTGTGCCACCTAGCCACCCCAAAACATTTTCTAAAAGCTATTTGATTTGATGAAGAATGATTTTTTCCCATTTCATATGAAAAAGCAAAAAATTAAAAAATTAAAGTGATTTAATCAAAATCATAGACTAGGTTAGTGGCAGACTTCAGAACTTAATCTTAACCTCTCCATTCCAGTTCATCTGACCACTTCTTTCTTAAATCAGCAGCCCATCTCCCACCTCTGTGCCTTTGTATGGTCATTTGTTATTCCTGACATACATCTCTTTCTCACCTTTTCCCTTTAGGATCTTTAGCTTCATTCAAGAGTAAGGTTGCCATATCCCACAAAAAGTCCCCTTAGTGCTAGCATTTTTTCCCACCTTAAATTCCCTTGTATTACTTATTTTGTGTGCAGATTGTATCATCCACTAGAATGTAAACTCCTTGAGGGCAGAGATAGTTTTGTTTTTAACTCTTTAGTATCTAGCATAGTGAACAGGGGACATTTTGTGTTGACTTTAACTGATCAAGCCTCTCTGAGGTTTTAATGAAGATTAATACTTCAGTAGGAATATAAAGAATGACTTCTTACCTAAAGAAGCTATTGTAAACATTCTATAGAAATCCCATTCTTTGGCATATCTTATTAAGTCATCAGGGTCAGTGTGTTGGCTTGAATCTTGCAGCTGCAACCACCTCAGATATGCTTCACAAAGCAAACAAAATATGCAGAGCTTCCCATGGATCTGATAACCAAAAACACCTGGCATTTAAGTCAGGTAAAGAAATACCCAGATGTACTTAATATTAATAAGGCAAAAATCCTGCAAAGTAATTATTTTTGCTAAGGAAGTTCCCATTTAGTAGCTTTTTAAACTTAGGGCTGTCAAATTAACAACCAATTTGCATTCACTCTTTAAACCATTTTACTAATTAATTCTATGATTTGCAAGCTCTTCTTTAGTTCCTTTTGAAAAGAAGAAAGCACAAAATAGTGATGTGAAGTGGTGAGAGAAGTAAGAAAACAAGGTATCTTGTTTTCAGGTATCTTTACTTGGTATCTTAACTAAAGCCATTTCTGCTGACTAAAATTCCTAATAAAATTGATTCTATTCCTAATTTAGACTGTGTGTTATAAAGTGACAAAGACAAATTACAAATCAATTGAAAATTCCAAAGATTAAAACTCTAGCAAAAATAGAAAATTCTAGGAAATTTGAGCTCTTTTTGAAATGAACCTTACATGTGCCTTGTCTAGAAATTAAAATCTTTCTGACTTAACTTATTTCTACAGGCAGAAGGGGTCAGGCCTAGGTTTGCTAAGGAGATGTGGTCAGATAGTCCACAAAGCACAGACTATCTCTCTTGTCATTTTAAACCACTAAGATTTCCTAAGGGTGAGCAAACAACTCTGTTACTGCCTTACTATTTATGTAGTATTTGCTGATCTAAATTGTTAAATAGATTTCAATTCAATAAATTAAATGGACCTCTGAAAGCCTACTTCCTTCATGAAGACTTCCAAGATTAAATGGCAAGAGGGGTTTTTCTATAGTTACATTCAATCAAAAGCATCTAGGTATAGAATAGTGAAAGCTGAAAACAGTGTAAATAATGCTTTTAATTTATGAGTCTCCTAGACATTTACAATAGTTTTCAAATGACATAAAAATTAGAAAAATATACAACTTACATTTATCTTAGTATTGAAAAGAATATGTCTATAGGCCTGTGCTTTGCATAAAATGGCATTGATTAGGATGATAACAGGATCATACTCGATGTACTTGTCCACAGGCTTCTGGCAAGACTTCTGAAATATTTCAAGATAAGATTATGTCAAAACAAGTAAACCCACATTATGATATCTTTCAGATTTAAAAACATCTACGCTATTCTGGTGCTAGAGAAGAAAGTCACACTGATTATTTTCACTGATTTTTATTAAATATATCCCAAAGTTTGTTCTAAATTCTATAATCTTCCAGGCCAAAACTATTAATATTTTAACCTCAAATTCAAAAAACTGTACATAAAATTGTATTTAAAGGCTGACATTGGGCATAGTTTCCATAAGTTGTCAGAATAAAGAATTAATCGGGGCAGCTAGGTGGCACAGTGAGTAAGAGCGCCGGCCTCGGAGTTGGGATGACCCGAGATTGAATCCGGCCTCGGAAAATGGGCACCCACACATAAATAATGACTAGCCCTGTAACCTTGAGCAACTTACTTAACCCCAACTGCTTTAAAAAAAAAAAAAAAGAATAAAGAATTAATTGCCAAGTATCTAGTGAAGGATGACTCTATCTTTAGATAGGCTGGTCCTCAAAAATAAGACATTGTTGGGACTGTACCTAAATTCTTCTCATCTTGGTAGAACCTGAGTTTGAGCTCTGCTGACATAAAGCCTTTGAGGATTCAAATCAATTCCACACCAAAATGGCTCTCGAGGCTTATTCGACCTTCTACTTTGTCAGTGATGGTGAGAGAGTGGCAGAAAGGCAAAAGGTGGCAGGATTCAATTTTTAGTGTCTAAAAACATTAATTTAGCTGCTGACATTCTAATGCTGAGATCCTTGTTCAATTTATAGCTAGCATTTAGTGTTTAAAGTTTGCAAAGCACTAAATATATATGTATGTATGTAAATTCATTTACTAATAATAAAAGCAGCTAGCATCAATATAATGATTACTATGTGCCAGGCACTGTGCTAAGCGCTATATTATGATCACATCTGATACTCACAACAACCCAGGGAGGTAGGAGTTACTATTATCCCCATGTTAAAGATGACAAAAAAGACCAAGGAAGGTTAAGTGACTTGCCCAGGATCACACAGCTAACTTTCTAAAATAGGACTAGAATTCAGGTCTTTCTAACTCCAAGTCTAGCACTCTGTCTACTCCACCACCTCTCTGTAGTTACTGTCTATAGATTACTGGAGGAACTAAATAATATCAATTTTAAAATTACTGCTATAAATGAAGCCAGAAGACAAAGGGGAGTTGTAGCTAAAGAGGTGATAGCTCATGAGTTCTCCTTTTAGAGGCAAATAATAAGAGTTTGTGGAATTGATTTTTTTCATGATTCCAAATACAGCAAAAAGCGTCCTTTCCAAGGATCCATGAGGTCATCATATAGTACAATGTTCACATTAGCTTTTGCAAAAAAGACCACCACTGAAGCCAAATGTTGTAGAAGCTGAGGAAGTGAAGAAATTCTACCACAAAAAAAAAAAAACCCAAAACAACTTGATAAGACTTTGTATATTGTTCAGTAATATACTGTAATACTCAGTGGCTTCCATGGATTTGGGGGAAGATGGTTGGAAAACATGGTTCAAGAGTAAGACATGAAGAGGCTAAATATTTGCAGAGTGTACATAAGCTGCACTAATGTATCATGGTTTTCTTCAAGGAAAGAGCCCGAGAAGGTGGTAGGTGTTAGATGTGAACACCAAAAACCTAAGATACATTGTTTTTCAACAGATAAGAACAATCTGGTTAATAAGTGGGAATTAGCTACCTATGTATGATTAAGCCCAATGATTCAGTGAAGGAAAGAACACTATTAATACCATATGAGAAAGTATGGTTTTCAACTGAGGCAAGCCCAACCATCCAAATGAACAAGTAAGTAAGGTTGTTAAATGGGAAATGGATAAAAGAACAGACTGGGACACTGACTATTACTATCTCCTAAGGAAGTAAATCAACACCCATAAAATGAAAAGAAGATTCCTTCTTCTGAGAGAAGGAACTTTCAGTCATTTAAAATTATGCTTCATTAAGAGAAGCAATAGACTCTTAGTATGCTGCAGTCCTGCTGTCCTCTCCACTAGACAGAAGACATCTGTAATACTGTGTTTAGTTCTGGGTGTCACATTTTAGGAAGGACACTGATAGGCTAAGTATCCAGAGAAGAATAGCCATACTGGTAAAGGGTCTCAAGTTCGTGCTATACAAAAGACTGGTCAAAAGAACTGGGGAAATAAAACTTGAACAAGATATGCAAATAGGAAAACAGGATGGCCATCTTCAAGTATCTGTTCTTTGGAAGGATCATATTTGTTTATCCTTTCAAGGCAGAACTCTAGGAATGATGGGCAAAATCAGAAAAGAGTTAAATTTAGATATGATGCAAAATATACTTTCCTAATAATTACATCTATTCAGAAGTGGAATGGATCACCCAAGAGGTGGAGGTCTTCAAGTAAAAGTCAAATGACCACTTTTCAGGGATGCTCAAGAAAGAACATTCAGGTATGCTTGGCATAGATGGCTTGAGATCATTCCAGTGCTCAGATCAAATGATTCTGTCACTCTTGCCAAGGAGAAAGATAATACAGAGCATTTACAGAATCTTGCAGAGAAACATGATGGGAGACTGAGGAATAACACTTCATAATGTAAGAAAAATGGAGGGAAAATAAATCCATAGGCTTAGGGATAGACACAACTAAGCCACATCATTCCTAGGTTGTTTTAAAAACAGAAGTGGAAGGATGACAATAAAAAGACAAAGAAGGGAAAAGATCTGTTGAGATTTCTATGACAAAAACTTTTTTCCCCATCAACATGAAGATGGTACTGAAGAAGACAAATACAGGAAAAGAAGTGGGACTAGATCAAGTTGGTGTGAGCTGGAGGTAACACAATTTTAAGGGTGGATTCTCAAGACAAGATGAAAAAAAGGAGGATACCAAAAGTTTGGGGACAAAAAGGTGGAATTTATTACCACTAAATAAAAAGGTAACTAAGAAAATATTAATAACTACTAGCGCACATACCTTTTACTGTATTTACAAAATCTTTATAAGAATAATTTAGATAAACATGAAGGGCATCCTTAAGGAAGATAGGAAAAATAATAAATAAGCATTTATCATGCACTTACTATGTGTCAGGCACTGTGCTAGGTACTGGGGATAGAGAGACAAAAATCAAGTGGTTCCTGACCTCAAAAAGCTTACACTCTATTGAAGAGCATGAACAAATTTATGTATATACAAAAATAAATACAAGGTAGTTTTTGGGGTGAGGGGAGCACTAATAGGTAGAGGAGATCAAGAAAAGTCTTGGGGTAGAAGGTGGTACTTGAGCTGAGCTTTGAAGGAAATTAGGGATTCTATGGACAGTAAAGAAGAAATTGATTCCTGGCATGGTGGACAGAGGTGGCACAGAGGTGAGTGTAAGGAAGTCAGAATGATTAGACCAGAGAGTGCATGAAGTAGGTAGTAATGGCTGATAAACCTGGAAAGGCAGGGTGGACCCAGGCTGTAGAGGGCATTAAATGCCAAACAGAGGGCTTGTATGTAATCCTAGAGGTCATAGAGAACACTGAGTTTACAGAATAGTGATATATCAGCCTTGTGATTTAGGCCTATACCTTTAGCAGCTATGTGCACAATGAATTGGAGATCAGAGAGGCACAGACACACATTAAAAGACTATTGCAGTAATTTTTCAGTTGAGAAATTATGAGTGCCTAAACTATTCTGAGCAGAGAGAGAAGGAGAGAGATGAGAAAAATTGTTGAGAAAAAACTGACAAGATTTAGCAATTGATTGGAGTGAGTAGTTGAGGTGACTGGAATGATGGTGGTACCCTCAAAAGAAATAGGGAAGTTCTAAAAAGGAGTGGGTTTTAGTGGAAAGACAATGAGTTCTGTTTTGAAGTTTGAGGTACCTGTGAGACAATATCCAGTTTATAATGTCCAACAGGCAGCTGGTAATGCTGAATCACAGCTCAGGAGAGATTAGGGCTGATTATAAAGATCTGGGTGTCTTCCACAAAAAGATGCTAATTCAACCCATGGAAGCTGATGAGGTCACAAAGTCAGAGCACAGGAAGAGAAGAAGGGGGCAGACTTTCACAGATGATACTCTACAGCAGACCACATCTGTATCACTCAATTGACTGAAAGTATAGAGATACAAAGTAACATTGCACTTTTTGTTGGTGTTAAGAAAACACTTGATTTGGGAGAGTAAAAGTTGCCTTAAAGACTTCCCTGTGTCTGCTGTGCATATTTTAAAATTATACAAGATTTCTTGGGGCGGCTAGGTGGCTCAGTAAGTAGAGCGGCGGCCCTGGAGTCAGAAGGACCTGAGTTCGGATCCGAGTTCAGACACTTAACGCACACAAACAAAAACCTAGCCCTGTGACTTTGGGCAAGTTACTTAACCCCAATTGCCCTCAAAAAAAAAAAAATTTCTTGAAAGTCTAACAAACAAACTTTTTTTGGGACAACCCTCTGATTAATAATATCAAGTCAGGCATAAAACAGGGACATACGAGTTTGAAGGATTTGTTTCTATCTTGTGGGAACTACGGAGCAGTGTAAAGGTTAAATAGAACTTCTATAGATTCTGAAGTCTTTTATTCGATGTTTGTGGATGATACTGTCTTGACTGTATCAAGTCCTAGAACATTTCAGAGCTTCCTAAATGAGATTCATAAAGAGTCTGGCTCCATTATCCATCACATAGGAAAAGCCAAATGAATGAAGACCTATTATCCACATCTATTGCAGATGAACAAATTTTAGAATATCAGTACACATATTTTAGACAGACAATGTGGACAATAAATAGGGGTCCAGAATTGCACATAAAGAAAATGGGCAACATTTCCTTTGGGAAATATTGTAATGTTTTTAATAACCTCAAATTTCTTCTTGAAACAAATGTCAATCTTTTTAACAATGATATTCTTCTGGTGACACTATATAGTTATATGGCTAAGAATGCTTGTCTCTGAAGCACTAAAATTGCAGGGCACCCAAAGAACAATGGAGAATGGGAGTATTTCAACATATTACCAAAGAAGAATCTCACAAGACAAGCAGTGTAAGATGGTAAAAGGTGGGTCATTTTTGTATGAGAATGAGATAACAAAGGAGTTAGTTATCTATGCAATGTCAACAGGCCTAAAGATAGGTCGTCAGCAAGTTGGGTGGACCCCTGGGGAGGGCCAATGGGATGGGAAGTGAACAGGTTGAGGAAGACGGGATGGGACAAACTACATACCTGAAGGGAATACCTATGTCAGTGAGATTACAGATCCATTAAAATACTCAAATATTGGGCAGGCGTTTGGGGCAAAGCCACTGTCAACTGATTATTTTTGTAGCAAATAAGGTGAAGATCTTGTGATTTATTGGTTTCATCAACAAAGCGTATCCTGAAAGTCACTAGGAATCCATTTAAAGTAGCTGTTACTTGATTTAGGGATTTCTGAATCCCGGTCCTGTGTTACGAGGACTACCTACAGTTGGAAGGGCAAAGAAGTCCCTGGTATAGATCCAACATCATGGGCCTGTCAGGATAGGGGGAGAGGAAGGGAAAACCATGTTCTCTCTCTAGCAATATGGAACTTTGGAAAGATGCCTATGAGTATGGGGCCAGGGTGGGGATTCTTGGCTGCTCTAGAAGGATTTGAGGAATTATGTGTAACAGAAGAAAGAACTTGGCTTCTTCAGGACAGATTCCAGGCTTCCAGGGCTAAATTAGTGGCTTTGGGGGACTCCTATAAAAGGGAGATAGAATTTGGAATAGGAGTTTAGAGAGAATCCTAGTTTACTGAAGTGACCAGTTGCACTGGAAAATGTTTATTTTGCTCATTTCAACAGTAATGAAATCACAGGGTTAATGAACAACTCCATATACAGTTGAAGCAACAACTTGAAAATTTCAAGAGAATGCAACAGAAGGTTTGGAAAAATGTACTGACAAGTGAAAAGGTGAATTTGCAAACAGATTGGAACTATGAGTAATTTAATGGGATTTTTAATTAAAATATAGAGCTAGAAAGGTAAAATTAATTGAAGCATTTAATATCTGACCCTCTAATTCTAAAACCACCAGAACAGACTCTAACAAAAAGTTGTTTTACTGGAGAAAAAAAGGAAAGTAACAAGAAGTTAAAGTTCCCAGTTGAATAAATGAAGGCAGATGAATTTTCACTTTGATTTTACCTCTGTAGTAACCACACTAGAAAGGCAGCATAGTATAATAAACAAAACACTACACTAGGAGTCAGGAGGACAGGGAGGGTTGAAGTGTTCAAATCCTTCGATATCCTTCGAGCCACTTTCCTCTTTCCATTAATTCCAGCTTCCTTGGCCTCATCATCCTCAATCTTTAACTGTAGCTCTCTAAGAAGCCAAGCCTCACCTTATTCATTGAATTGATGAGACTGTCAGAGACTTTCTTTTAAATATACAAGTCAGACTACATATTGCTAGAGAAGGAAATCAGGAAAACATGTAAAAAGACAAGCTGGTGCAGCAGCAGTCAGGCTCTTCAGTCAAGAGGGACAGGATGAGTATACTGAGAGGTGATTTGGAGGATCAAAAGGTGGTGGAGAAGGAATGAAATAAAGTTGGTAAAAAGACTGTGGGAAAGAAGGCAAAAGGTGGAGCGTATATGTACCACTTATTTGCTATAATTACTAGGCTGCTTCTGACCCTATTTTATTTAGACCAACCTCATTCTAAAGCATAAGTTCCACTGACTCCCCCACTCCTGCCTACTCCAATTTAATGAGCACTTTGTGGGAAGCAAGATAATGAAAAGCATTTCAGTCTTTCAAGTTAGAATTTAAATAAATCTAATTGGTTGGGTATTCTTTATATACTAATTTGATGTAACTAAATGTGTTTCCTAAGTAACGGTATTTCCACTGGATAGTAAATATTAGTCAACAGTCAGTCAAGAAGCATTAGTGCTTAGTATGTGCCAAGCACTGTGCTAAATAATGAGGAAACAAAGAAAGGCAAAAACATGGTCCCTGCCCTCAAGGAACTCACATTCAACATTTGAAATATACTTCATATATACAGTGGAAGTGTGAGATAATCTCAGGGAAGACACTTGGGGAGTGGTGGAAGGGAGGAAGTAGACCAATCTTCCAGTGGTAGCTTAGGATTTGAACTGAATCTTCAAGGAAGGTAAGGAAGCCAGGAGGCAGAGACAAAGAGGGAGAACATTTCAGGCATGGGGCCAGTCAGTGAAATGGCATGGAATGGCATGTCTAAGAAGCAGCAAAAAGATCAGTGCCAGGGGACCAAAGATTATGTGGAGGAGGGTAAAGTGTAAGAAGATTGGAAAGGTAGGAAGGGGCCAGACTACAAAGGGCTTTAAAAGCCAAATGGAATTTTTTTTTCCCCTGGAGTTAATAGGGAGCCACTAGAATTTACTGAGTAAAGAAATCAACCGAATGGAGGGTGGATTAATGTGGTGATAACACTTGAGGCAGAGACGACAACCAGAAGGCTACTGTATTAGTCCAGGAAAGAAATGATAACAGCCTGTGTCAGGGTGGTGGTCATGTGAGTAGAGAGAAGGGGGCATACAGGAGAGATGTTGTGAAGGTAGAAACGATGGATGAGATACACAGGATGAGAGCAGGTGTGCAGTTGAAGAAAATACTGAGATTGTGAGCCTGGGTAACTGGAAGGATAGCTATGTCTTTGACAGTAACGGAGACCTCAAAAGAGCAAAGCACTTTGCAGGAAAGATAGTGAGTTTTGTTTTGAACACACTGAGTATGAGATGTCAATGGGACATCCAGTTTGAGAAGCCCAAGAGGTAGTTGCTGAGGGGAGAATGAGCTAAGTTAGAGAGACTAAGTCAGGATATATAAATATGGGAATCATTTGCATTAAGATGATTACTGAATCCATGGGAGCTGAAGACATCACCAAATGAGATAATAACTAGTATTATATGATGCTTTACATTTGCAAAGTGCTGTATGTATGCTATCTCATTTGATTACCTGAAATAGCATAGAACAGCAGTTCTCAAATATTTTGGTCTTAGGAGCCCTTTACAATCTTAAAAATTATTGCAAACTCTCTCAAAAGCTGATCTATCTACACATACATACATATACACATATGTATTATATATGCATATCTACACATTACACATTTAAATGTCTTAATATTATCATGAAAATAGTTTTGACCTCACAAACCCTCTGAAAGGTCTTAGGGCCCCCCAAGGTCCTTGGACCATACTCTGAGAACTTTTGGTATATATATATAGAGAGAGAGCACCCAAGAAAGACCCTAAGGAAATAACCCTGGGTAATGGTTGTGTCCTAGATCAAAGTCCAGGGAAAGAATGGTTAGACAAGTAGGAGAAGAAATATGAAGGAAGTGTCACAAAAACCAGAGGAGAGAGCATGCAGGAAATAAAGGCGATTGCTAATGTCAAAGGATACAGAGAAATCAAGAAGAGTGAGGATTAAGAAAAGGCTATTACATTTATCAATTAAGAGGTTATTAGTAATTTCAAAGAGAGCCGTTTCAGCTAAATGATAAGGTAAGAAGCAGTTTCAGCTAAATGATGAAGTAGGAAGCCATGCCCAGGGTTTAGGATAGAGAAGTGGAAGCATTAGGTATTGTTGGCTTTCTCAAGGAGTTTAGTCAATCAAGAAGGGGAGGAGAAATATAGGATAAAAGATAGTGGAACAACTCCAAAATGCCTTAACTTTTGCCATGTTCTTTGCATTAGCAGGCTAAGATAAGTTCACTATATGCTCTACCTCATGGGGGAATAACCCTATACATAAATTAGACTCATAATATATGATAGGATTCGTTACATTACAAACTACTTTAAAATTGTGCTATCTGCATAGTTTAAAAAGTTAGCAGAAAACACTGTTTTTGAAGGATGTAAAAAGATTTCTGCCACAAATTAATCCAAAGATCTACAAGTACAGATACTAACATTATCAGTAATTAAATGCAAATAACAGTCTTTTCTGCCTGTGCTCATTTTTCAAACTAATTAAGCCAGTTGAACTCATTTGCTTAAGAACAGAATTTATTTACAGCATTTCTTCCCCAATCAATCAATCAACAAGCATTTACTAAATGTTCATTATGTGTTATGCACTATATAGGAATTAAGGATATGTAAAATGAAATAATCCCTACTCTAAAAGATCAGAATGGCAAAAAATTGGTGGTTAAAAACCTGCTTATATGAATTTTAAGAGGATACTTTCACTTCAATTTTCCCTCTTAAATGAAGAGAGAGATTGTGTCTGGGAACCAAATGTGAGTCCAACTGTGGACTTAATTCAGACACCTTCCTTAATTTGTCCCAGCTAGCTCTAATTCCTCCATTCTTAACACTCAATTATGCACTTATTATAGCCTAACTTGTATATAACATAGTATATTAGATACAGGGGGCCAGTCTGGGAGTAAGAATCACTGAAGCTCAAACTGCCCCACTGACACATACTGGCTTTATGTGTCACACCCTTGGCAAGTCCCTTAACCAGGCTACTCTCCAAGGCTGTAAGCTGCCTGATAACTGATCTGCCTTGGTGAAGTTTCCTCACTGGGAGCTGACTAGACCAATAAAATCACAGGCCCAGACCATAAATAAACAAAACTCTATTAAGCTTTTTGAGAGCAAGGATATAACATTGTTTCCCCAAGAACTACAGAGTGTTTTGCATAATAACATGGGTATTATATGCCCATGATGGAGGGGGCAGAAATGTCACAAAAGGGTACCTCAAAATTTCAAAGAATACTTCATTATCAGGTCATAGTTTATACAGGGTGTCCCAAGTCATAGTAGAGTTTTAGATAAAGCCCAATTGCAATTAAAAAATGAAAAGCACTAGAATTTTTTTCTTTTCCCTCTACAAAGTCTTTTAAGTAAAGCTTAAAACTACACTATGGCTTTTGGGACACCCTGTATAACTTAAGCAACATTTCAATCTTTCTGCTGGGAGATAGTGATGGTCTTGTGGAGACTATGTGGGCTAAGGTTCGGGCATAAAAGGATGGAGAGCTGAAAGTTAAATTCCTCTGGTCAAGATCTCAAAGAGCCAAGGCTTTAAAGGTCAAAAGAAAAACAAACGCAAAAACATATACATATGCACACATAGATACATAAACACATATTCACACACACACATATTTGAAGATTTTAACGATCTCCCATTAGATTGTAAACTCCTTGAGTGCAGTCCTCTGCCTCTTTTTATATCCTCAGTGAATAGCAAAGTGCCTGGCACATAGCAGGCGTTAAATAAATGTTTATTATTGATTGAATGACTGATTAAAGGAGAAAAAATGGAGGGGCAATTTATTTCCCTGGGGTATAATCACATCAGAACTCCACGATAACCCAAGGAGTACAGATGGGGAAACTGAGGTGCAAAAAAGGTGAAGGGGGTTGCCCAGGGTCACAGCTACTAAATGTCAAAAGCAGGATTCTAATTCGGGTCTTAATGGCATTTTAGACACAGTGCAGTGATACCCCCCCCCCCCCCCAAGAAAAAGAAGAAAGGAAAAAAGAAAAAAGAATAAAAATACGAAGTTCTTCGACATGACTCTGCACGGTTCATTACGCTTGGGGTGGCGGTGGAGGGGTCTGCATGCCCAGTCCTTCCACCCACCAAACGAGAATACACAAAAGGTGCCCCTCTTCCCATACTTTTACCTGGGCCACAAGGCTCCCCTTTATTTCAGCTAGACGGTAGTGTTGTCTTCCTCTCTCCACCCAATTCAGCGCCTTACGTCCCAAGGAATTCCTCGCGCGCCCCGTCCCCCTCAGCTGTCCTCCCGGTCCCCATCTCCAGCACCCCGCAGAGCCCGGCACTCACGCAGATAGTTATCTTTAGCACCCCGTGGTTATAGTCCCTGTACAGTTCCGTCGCCTCCTGGTTACACTCGATGCACCTGTAGCGGCATGAGGCCGAGGGGGCGTTGTTCGCTGCCGCTTTTTCCGAGCTTCCCTTCACTGATCGTGGCCCGCTCCGCCCGCCGGTCCCCATCTCCACCGCCCGCTACACAGCCTCCTTCACAGCAGCCCAAGTTAGCCCCTGACTTCCTGGTTTAGTGACGAAGGGGGCGGAGAATTTGTAGAGAGCGAACGGCTACGTAGCCCAATCCTTCCCGGGAGTTGTAGTTCTGTTTCCCCGCTCCAAGGGCCCATGCAGGCTGAGCCATGGACTACAACTCCCAGGAATCAGCGCTCGTTCCCTTTTCTCTAGTCCCGCCTCCTCACACCTCCCACCTGCCCAGGCAGCGGGCTAAAGGCGGGGAAGCTCGAGTGGCGAGGAGAGGAGCCGGTCGCACATGCGCCTTGAAGGAAGATGGCACCTGCCGGCTGCTGTTGCTGCGGCTGGGGCGGCGCTGTGTCCGCAGCCGGCGCTGCCGGGCGCCTCCTGGCGCTGCTGCTCCTGGGGGCCCTGTCCGCCGAGCTGCAGCCGGGAGCCCTGGGCACCGAGTACTACTCGCCGCTGTCCCTGCTCAAGCAGGAGCTGCAGCACCGGCAGCAGGCGGCGCCCGGGGCCGGCGGAGGCGGAGGCTGCGACCCGCATTCTGGGGACTGGGGGGACCAGCCTTCAGCGGAGTGCAGCGGTGAGTCGGCTGCAGCGAGCAGCGCTGGGGGCCCAGCCTGAGTCCGAGGCGCGGTGCCTGGCCGGAGCTGGGGCAGGGGGAGCTGCCGAAGGTCGGCAGCGGGAAGAGGGGAACAGGATCGGACCGAGGATCCCGGGGGAGTGACGCGGGCCAGTGCCCCCAGGACGGCGGCCGCGGGTCCCAGAGCTGCTCCAGCCTTCGCCGCCTTTTCGCGGGGAACATAGCCTCGGGCCCCCCGCGGGGAATCGCGCCCCGCGCCGCTTTCCCGCCTCTGCCGCCCTCCCCGTGACTTGCTCCGGCTCTCCTCTGCTGCAGCTCCCGATCCTTCACATGGGCAGGAGGGAGGGCACCCGAGAAAAGCGAGGGAAGCGTCCTCCAATTCAAGGCTCCCCTCCTCGACCTTTCCCAGGCTGGGCCAGCCGGGGTGCAGTGCGGTGCGGCGAGGCGGGGCGGGCCGGGATGGGGTGCGTCCTGGGGAGGAGGGCAGGGCAGCGCGGGGCGTCCTGGAGCCAGGGCGGGGGGAGGTGTGAATGACACCTGCCTTGCTGCGGGTCTAGGCTGAGGTGCGCGGTGAGCGAAGCCCGCGAGACACCCATCCCTCCTTGCTTCATTGTGCTCCTAGAAGGACGCCAGCTATGTCCTTTTCCACGCAGAAACTGGAGAAGGGGAATGCACCCTCTGTAAGGGCAGTGGAAAGGAGGCTTTCCCAGCCCCCTGTCTTCTTCCGCCGTATCAAACAATCTCTGATGTTCACTGCCTCAGAGCGGGAAAGAAAAAAAAGGGGGAGGGGGGCAAAGAGAAACTTTTTTTCGTGTTCTTTAGTTTCAGTCATTAAGACTGACCTGTGATCTTCTTGGAGCTTCAGAGAGGGTAAAAAAAGAACTCTGCAGGCTTTGGATTGTGTGTATCAGAAGTTATGTGTATATTGGAGATGGGCCAACTCATTCATTAAACTTGAACACTACTGGCTTCAGTTTAATAAGGGATGGGAGATGTTTCACAGACAAAGCAAATATTGCCAGTGGATCAGGTGTTAATTGTGTGTATGTGTGTGTGAGAGAGAAACTTTCTGGTATTTAGTTGTTAGTCAGAAGTTCCTTTTCAAAGGCATTATTGGGGAGGAAAGTGAAGGGATTTCATACACACACATACACGCACACTTCTCCCCTCTTCCCCCTCTCCACCTTTTTTCCTAGATTTGTCTCAGTGAAGTGAATTTGCAAGGATTGCAGTTAGCTAGGGCTTAGGTGCCTGGCAGCAGTATTATTTTGCATTGCCTGTATTGGTGAGTAAAATTAAGATTTGTAAGGGACAGATTAGGCTAGAATTAGCACAGCCTAATTTGCATGAGGTAGATAAAATCTGAGGGGTTATGTCACTTCTTTATTCTGTTAATAGTCCTTTTTTTGGGAGTTAGAACGAATTGTGTAAGGAGCATGCTACAGAAGTAGCAGATCCACTTGCACTAGAAACTTAAAGGCTTCTTGGCTAAGGACAATGTAGGTGCTGGGAAAGTAAAAAAAAAAGGGAAATGTGAAATTACACAGGGGAACTCCTTGTCATTCTATAACATCAAGGCATCTGAACGGTCATTTGAGCTCACTTGATGACCTGCATGCACAACACTTGCCCCAATTTTTGATACATTTTCTTTTACTAAAGTCCTGTTCTGCTACTTAGTCGTGGCATGGAAATGACCCTGGATTCTTGAAGGCTTGGGCTTCAAGCTCTGCTTGGCCCCTTCTGGGTGATGAACATAGGTCCTAGGTCAGGGGTGGGGAACTTGTTACCTTCTAGGTCCTTGGATGAGGCCTGTTGACTGAGTCCAAGTTTTACAGAACAAATCCTTTTATTAAGGGGATTTGTTCTGTGAAGTTTGGATTCAATCAAAGGGTTGCATGTGGCCTCAAGGTTGCAGGTTCCCCACCCCTGTCCCAGGCAGTTATCTGAGGACTCCTTTACTTAAATTCATCGATACTGATCACCAGAGGATTGGCCACTTGGTGACTTTTTTTTTTTACTCTGGCAGTTCATGGGATATGTGTAAGTAGGGGAGTACTCGCACCAGTTAAGTCATGGGTCCCTGGATTATTAAAATCAGTGAAATGTCCATGTATGTTAAATGATAGAAATGAAAGGGAATGGAATTAACATTTTTCTTATTTTATACACTTATTCTTTGAGAGTCTTCTTTGATGGAATTCTTAAATTCAGCTTTGTAGAAACTTTACAAAAAATCCTCAAACTCAGAATTCGTTTGACCCTCTCAGTTCTTATTTGATGGTCTCTCACCTTCCTATACATCTTTATCTCCTTCCCACTTTGACTTTAGGCTAAGAGAGTACCAGCATCTTCATGTATCCCATCTATTTAAAAGCAAAAAAAAAAAACCCTGCCCTATATACATCTTAAGCTTAACTTCTGTATGTATTTTTGTGCCCATCCACTACTTTGGCTCTCCTAGAAGCCACTACATTCCTAACTACTTTCACTAGTACCAGCTGCATCTCTCACGTTCTCCAGCACGATAGACCAGGAGGAGGAGTAGCCGCATTCCTTGTTCCTCATTGCCACTTCTAAACCCTCCTACAGTTTGGATCACTGGGCAACTTTTTCTCTTAAAATTCATTCTTTCCACTTATATCATCCTATCCAGATCCTAGTTGCTATTATTTACCATTCTCAAGGACATCCTTCTTTCAAAAGGGTTTTAGAATATGGCTTACCCCCTAACCTTTATCTTCATACTTAGGGACATAATAATAATAAAAAAATAATATCTAACATTTATGTAGTACTTTAAAGTTTCCAAAACTAGTTTACATATGATTTCATTTGATCCTCACAAGAACCTTGCACGAGAGGTGTTATTTTTGTCCCCATTTTACAGATAAGGACACTCATGCTGAAGTGACTCTATGAGGGTCACAAAACTGATAAGCCTTTGACACAAGATTGAAACTAAGGTCTTCCTGACTGAATCCAGCACTCTTATTTGCTCTGCCTCTCAAACACCCTGATCTTCTAGTTCATCAATCTCCTTACTTCTATGATCTCTACTTTTACTCCGCCTCATGGAGACATAGTCATATCCTTGATATCCCAATTAGCTATAGTGATGACTTGCCTTCCTTATTCAAAACTGAAATTCTTATCTCACCATGATTTACATTTTTTGTGTTTTAATTTTTTCTTCTGAACTTGACAAATACCAACAGAAACAAACATTCCCATATAGGGATAAGAATAGGAAAAAGAAAAAAAGGATTGTATATTAGGCCATGAATCTCATTGTGTGCAGCTGGGTTTTTTAAAAAGTATATATTTTATTCAGCGTTTTAGTTCCAGAGCTGTCTTGCTTGGAAGACCATAAATTCCTGCCTTTCATCTTTCTTCCGTCCCCTTCCTCTTTCTATTCTATCCCTCCATCATCCTCTGCTCTTGATCAAATTTTCACTATCCTTAGCTCTTAAATCCCTACCCCCCCTTGTCCTGTTGTCTCAAACATTTAATGGCTGTGTCTCTTTAGGTAAGTCACCTAAATCTCTCTGGACCTCAGATTCTTTTTTCATGAGATGAGAGGGTTGGCCCTCTAGGTTTCTTCTAACTCTGAATCTGTGACCATTAGAACTTTGTGCTAGGCATCTGTCTAGAATTCAGGGTGGGGAACATATGGTCCCAACACCACATGTGGCCCTGTAGGTCCTCAAGTGTGGCTCTTTGACTGAATCCACGCTTTATAGAACAAATCGATTTCTCCCACATGTGACCTTGGGGCCACAGGTTCCCTACCTGGGGTAGATGTTCCATAGGTACCTCAAAGTCGATATATCCAAAAGAAAATTTACTGTTATTTTCCCATTAACATGCCCTTACTCTTTACTTCCCTTTTGTCTATCAAAAGCATGACTATCCTTTCAGTTTTATGATTTCACAACCTCAGAGTCATACTTAACTCTTGACTTTTCTTTCCCCCTCCCCTCCTCCTTTCCCAGCCCTTGAGGAGATTGATGATAGAGTCAAGTGGGCAAATCTTGATTTTTCCTCAACAGCACTTAGTTCAGTGTCTGGCATAGAGTAAGCTGTTAATAAAATATTTTTTCATTCATAAATTCATTGTATCACTCACATCTGTTTTTACTACTCAGGAAGCCATCACCCTAATTCAGCCCCTCATCATCTTTCATCTAGACTACTGTAGTAGTCTCTTAAATATTGTCCCTGCTTCTCTTCCTTACAGTCTGTCCTCCACACAGCTGCTAAATTATTTCTAAAACAGGTCTGATCATGTCACTCCCCTGCTCAAGGAGGTTAATAGGCTCCCAGTTGGCTTCTAAGATAAAAATATAAACTCATCTGTTTGACATTTAAAGTTATTCACAGCATAGCTATGACCTATCTTTCCGGATTTTCACATTTCTAACCCTCACATATGCTGCCTTCCAGCCTTACTTGTCTGTTTGCTGTTCTATGTATATGACAAGGCATCTGGTAACTCACTGCTTTTATAAGCAAGCTTCATTGATGTCTATTGTGCTCTCCTATGCTCTCTATCCTTACCAATACCGCTGGTTCCCTAGAATCCCTAGCTCCTTTCAAGCTCAACCTACTTGTCACTTCTTACATAAGACATTTCCTGATCCTCTCCTTTAAATTACTTTGTATTTACTTTGTATAAATTCTGTATTTACTTCTCTGTGTGATGTTGTACGTTTCCCAATAGGATGTAAACTCCTTGTAGGCATTAAGTTTTGCTTTTATCTTTATTCCCAGTGCCTATCACAATGCATTTTAATGCTTGTTGAATTGAATCAAATTAATTCAGATTGACCTTCAGACTTTTTTGGGGAGATCAAAGAAAGAGGAAATTAGAAAGAGGTGGTATAAAATACTTTTATGGCTGATGCCATTTTTAAAAATTAGGTTAATCTCCTGATTTTAGTCTTTCCCTAATTTCTTTGAATTTTTAGGATCTTAGCATCAAAAATTTAGAGCTGGAAGAAATTTCAGAAGCCCCTGGATCTAACATTTGCATTTTTCACATGAGGAATCTGGATCACAGAAATGTAGAGACTTTAGTGCCCAGGGTTTGCACTGTTGGGGAGTGTCCCCAGTGGGATTTTGAACTAGGTTTTACTTTCAGTCCAGTAACCTGGACTGGAGGCTGCCTCTCCTGGACACTTAATTCTTTTGACTGTTATACAGTGCTCAAAAAGATATGAAAGTAGGGATAGTGTCCCAAGGAAATAGGGGATTGCCTAGAAGTTGGGAGTTAAGCTTTTTTTTTTAACTCTCCGTCTCTGTGTTGCCTGGTGGAATCCATTATTTAAAATGCCTAGGTTTACTGATGGTTTTATGCCCTGGCAGATAATTTTTGTGACATATTTTGAGATCTACAAATAAAAAAAAGGAAGAACATTGAGTTGGAGTTAGGAAGTCTGGATTCTAGTTCCTGCTATACTCCTAATTAGATGTATGATGTGGGGCAAGTTATTTAATCCCTCTGAGTCAGTTTCTTATTTGTGCAAGAAAGGAATAATAACAGCTACCCCATTACAAAAATCTTCCTATTTGATCTTTTTTTTCTTTTTTAAAAAATTTATTTTAAACATTCTTTTCTTTTTAAATTTTGAGTTCCAAATTCTTTCTGTCTTCCACCCACTAAGAGGGCAAGCAAAATATCAATTATACATGTGAAATCATGCAGAACATTTCCATATTAGCCAAATTGCAGGAAAAAAAGAAAAAATGAGAAAGTTATACTTTAATTTGCATTCAGAGTTCATCTGTTCTCTCTCTGGAAGTAGATTGCATTTTTTCATCATGAGTCCTTTGGAATTGTTTTGATCATTGTATTAATTAGAGCAGTCAAGTCTCTCACAGTTGATTGTCATTACAAGTTGTTCTTGCTGTTTACAATGATGGACAGATTCTTCTCCCTTCATTTTGCATCAGTTCATTTAGGTGTTTCCATTATTTGGTTATTTATTTTTGGTGAAACCACTATCATTTTTTCATAGTACTATCATACAACACATCTCATTCATACAGTCCTCAACTGATGAGCATTCCCTAAATTTCTAATTCTTTACCACCTCAAAAAGTGCTGCTATAAATATTTTTGTACATGTAGGTACTTTCCTTTTTCTTTGATCTCTTTGGGATACAGATCTAGGATTGGTTTGTTGGGTCAAAGGGTATATATACAATTTTCTGGCCCTTTGGGCATAGTTCCAAAATAGCCCTTTGGACATACTTTCAAATTGTTCTTCAGAATGACTGGACTAGTTCATTCACTCCACCAGTAGTTTAGTGTACCTATTTCCCTCAACTCCTCCAGAATTTGTCATTTCTGATAGGTGTGAGGTGGTACCTCAGAGTTGTTTTAATTTGCATTTCTCTAATCAATAGTGATTTAGAACATTTTTTCATATGATTACAGATAGTTTTTATTCCTTCTTCTGAAAAACTACCTGTTCATATCCTTTAACCATTTACCAACTGGGAAATGGCTTTTAGTTTTATAAATTTGACTCAGTTCTAGTCTAAGTATATATTTGAGAAATGAGGCTTCTATCAGAGAAACTTGCTGTAAAAATTTTTTGATATTACTTCATTGTCTGTGGTACCTTTTAGCAAAATATGTTTTCCCTGATTATCTCTTTTAATTAGGTCTATTTTGTCTAATTAATATTTTTCTTTGATCCTTTGGTTGTTGTTGTCTTCTGAGTTTGTATTTTGGTCTTCTCTGTACTAGAATAATTTTTTGTGGCCAAGGTTTTTGGGAAGAGGTTGTGGGGAAGAGGCATTGTTTAGAATTTTTCCGGTTTATTTCTTGACTTTGAACTTTATGTTAAAGTTGGTCTCTGTTCATCTTTGGGTGGAGAGGCACTGTTGCGAGCTTCAGGTTTTTTGTGCTGCTGTTTTCAGAGCTAGTTCTGGGGGTCTGCAAGTCTTTGATGCTTCCAAGGTGGTATGATATGTGGGAAGAAGTGTGGTTGCTGCTCTCCTATTCTGTGCTCTAGTCTTTACTAGGAAGGGCCAAAAGTGCTCGGGCTTCTCTTCTGCCTTAGAACTGCCAGGGCCCCTGCTCCCTTGTGACCGACCACATGTTCTCTCCACTTTAGAACTGTGACCTAGAACTATATGTGGGCAATAGAGTTGCCAATAAGCTTCAGTTGCACCCAGTGCCAGCAAAAGGTCCCCTGTAATCTCTTTCTGACCAGTTGTCTGCTGCCCTTACCCTCAGGGATGAGAGCTCTGAAAGCTGCTTTTGCTGCTGTTTTTAAGGCCTGGTACAGGTGCTGTTGTACTCTGGACAGGCCTCCACCCTGGTGTCCAGACCTCTCCTGCCAAACTCCTCAGTTGTCTTAGGCTGGAAAAATGTCTCATCCTGACTTTTTGTTGACTTTGTTGCTCCAAAATTTGATTTGAAGCAATGTTTTAAGTTGTCTGGAGGGGAATGTTAGGGGAGTTCAGCTGGGTTACTGCCTGTACTCCACCATCTTGGCTCTACCCAGAGTTGATCTTCACAAACACACTGGGAGGTAGGTGATATTATTATCTCCACTTTACTGAGGGGGAAACAAGCAGGCAGGTAAAGTGACTTTGGCCTTGGGACTTCTTTGGTAGTCTGGTAAAGACTCCAGAATCCTCAGGAAAATGTTTTTAAATGCTTAAAAGAAAGCACAGAGGATTACAGAGGATACCAATTATATTAAAATAATTGTTAAAAAAAAAGTTCATGGACCTCAGGTTTAGAGCCGCCTAAACTAGATGGTCTTAAGGGCCCTATTTTTATTAATTAAAAACTTTAATCTCAAATAAATTCAACTGAAATTTCTATTCCTAATCATATTTTAATAGTCAGAAATACTTTATTTTTCAAAAGTATTCCTTCAAATCATAGAATTCTGAAACTGGAAGTGAGATTATCTAGTCCTCTTTTAATAGATGAGGCTACTGAACCCTAAAAGGGTCAGGCAATTTGCCCACTGTTTAAAGTGACAAAGCCAGGACTGGAACCCAGCTCTCCTGTGTCTTGGTCTGTTGCTCTTTCTATTCTGCTTCACTGAACACTGGGGCTCCTTAGGATGAAACCACTTTCTTTTCTTTTTATTTTGAACTTAACACTAAGCAAGATGAGCAATTTCGTGTATAAACCCAAAAAAGAAGAGTGTAAATACAGTGGTGAATCTGTGTTATGAACAGCTTGCTATTCACTTTAAACATGTAACATTTTCCAAAGCTGTCTTGCTTGTCTTTGTTTTCCATTGGCCTTCATTCTGTTGTCTTCTATGTGTTTTAAAAAATGCTTGTGACCTTTTTCAGACTTTAAAAAAATTGGTAAAACCTGTTGCTAGCCTCCTTTCTCCTCAGTGAGCTCCCCATCCCTATGAAAGACAAATAGAACCCTTGTATCAGTTACTTGTTATCAAACTAAATAATTCCCCATGTTGGCCATGTCCACAAATATACCTCTCATTCTGAACCTTTAGGTCCTCATCTCTGGCAGGAGGTTGGTAAAATAGTTCAGCACTGGTCTTTTGGAATCTGGATGGTTGTTTTTGTGGATCAGCATTCTTAAGTCTTTCAAAATTGTTTTACTTTATAGTATTGTTATAATTATAAAATATTCTCTGTGTTCTCGCTTCACTCAGCATCATTTCATACAAGACTTTCCAGGTTTCTCTGAAACCATCCATTTCTTATGACATACATTCCATTCATGTACCATAGTCTGTTCAGCCATTTCCTAACTCCCCTCTTTTTTTCCCTTTGACACTATAGAAAGAACTGGTATATGTGTCCTCTTCTTTTTTGTAAATCTTTAGGGTATGGCCCCAGTAGTAGTTTGGCTAGGTCAAAGGTTAAACTATTACATAGTTTAATGACTTTTTTTTAGATTTTTTTTTCTTTTAGGCGGGGGGAAGGTAGGGCAGTTGGGCTTAAGTGACTTGCCCAAGGTCACATGGCTAGTTTTTTGTGTTAAGTGTCTGAGGCCAGATTTGAACTCAGGTCCTCCTAACTCCAGGGTGGGTGCTCTATTCACTGCCACCTATCCCACCCTTCCCCCCTTTTAATGACTTTTTGGGTATAGTTCCTAGTTGCTTTCTGAAATGGCTAGCCTAATTAGCACCTCCACTAGTAATGTATTAATGTACATGTTTTCCCATGTCCGCTCCAGCAATAGCCCTATTTGTTAATCTTACGAGTGTAAGGTGGAGCTTTAAAATAGCTTAAAATGCCCTTTTAACTTGCATTTCTCTTATTAGTGCTTTGGATAATTTTTTCACATGATTGAAAACTTGAATGTCTCTCTTTGAGAATTACCTGTTCTTATATTTTGACCATTTATCTGAACAAAACAATTTAAAAATATTTTCTATCTCTATATTTTTGTTTACTGTTTTAGGTAAGTCTTTTCTTTTCCTTCTTGTCTTGCCATCGTAGTGTGATTTTTACATAAAGTTAAGTCCCTGTGAACTTTATTTCTATCACCTCAGACACTTTTTCCTGACTTCTAAATAGTGAAATCCCTGCTTCTTAACAGCAGTCTGGGCTTTTTTCTTATCTGATTGCTAACATTAAACTTCCATCCTGGTTGTGTAAATTTTAATCACACCTTGTTTAACTTCTTAATTATGTATACTAACCAATTTACTATTTCAAGTACAGTATTAATAATCATTAACATGAGTGACTCAGGAACTCATTTCCCCCTCCCATTTTTCTCAATATGCAAAAGCTGCTCTTAGCCAATGCCTTTCTTATTAGGTATTTAAGGTTTTTTTTTCCTAATATAATAGGTAACAGTTTGATTTCAGCTCTGTGTCTTTTAACCTACTGACTACTTAAGACTAGGGTTTGATGCCTGTTCTCATGCATAATGCATTCAAAAACCAGTCATCTAAATTGATGGAGCATCAGTAGAATGCTTTTGGAAAAGATTATGCAGTTTTAGTAGATTTGTAATCCTAAATGTTTTCTTTCACACTGTTCAGAGCAACTAAATATCAAATCTTCATAATGCTTAAATAAAATTAATCAGGTTCTCTTTGTAGGCAAGACAAGGCAACAAGCATTTATTAAGCGTTTGCTATGTGCCAGGATGGGACAGGTAGGTGGTACAGTGCATAGAACACTGGGCTGGGCCTGGAGTCAGAAAGACCTGAGTTCAGATTTGGCTTTCAGACATTAACTAGCTGTGTGAAACCGGGCAAGTTACTGCACTGTTTGCCTCGGTTTCCTCATCTGTAAAATGAGCTGGAGGAAGAATGGTAAACCACTCCACTATCTTTGCCAAGAAAACCACAAAGGGGGTCACAAAGAGTCAGACATGACTGAGCAACAACAGAATGTGCCAGGATTTGTACTAAATGCTAGGAATACAAATAGAAGCAAAAAGACAGTTCCTGCCCTCAATGGGCTTATGTTCCAATCAGGGAAGACTGAACACAAAATGGAGCTGGAAAAGGGGGTAAGAGTGGTAATGGTGTTGAAGTCTGAATAGTTGGAAGCACGGCTGTGTATTGTGACTTTGCCCTTCTGTTGGAGGTATGCCATAGTACACTTTGGAAGAAAAGATTTGTCAGCTCTCCAGGTGGTTTTAGAAAGATCATTCTGTAACATGATTAATATGAAGATGATGGACCCCATGGCCTATGGTGTTTGCATTCTGATTAACTCTTCTGTGTTAACTCACAAATTCCTGGTCTTAAGAGGATTATCTTTGTCTTTTACAGCAAAACTGTTGTTTTTATATCTTCTGTTAATCATTCACTTTTTCCTTAGGCTTATGAGTCAAGTTTTTGGACTTTGAAACCATTAGGACAGCTGACATGCTAGCTGGCCATCACCTAGTTCAGTTTTACAGGTGAGGGAGCTGAGGACCAGAGAGGTTAATTTGCACATATTCATTTAGTGAGTTTTATTTTTTAAGGAGCAATTCCAGATGAACTCCCCAGGCCTAACTTTCTAATTTTCCCATTATGCTGTAGGCCTAAGATAATTTTTTAAAAGAAAAGAAAAACAGGCATGGCTATTCTGAAGAGTAAGAATGATACACTGGCTAAACAGTTATTATTATTGTTATCTTACATTTAATTTTTATTTTTTCTCAGTGACATGTAAATAAAAATTTTTAACATTTGCTCTTTAAAAATTTTGAGTTTCATATTCTCTCCCTCCCTCATCTTCCCCCTTTGCCTCGAGAAGGCAAACAGTTTGATATAGATTATGCACGTACAGTCATGTAAAACATTTCTGTATTAGCTGTGTTGCAAAAGAAAATGCAGACCAGACCAGAAAGCCCCAAGAATAATAATGAAAGTTTAAAAAAAAATGCTTCAGTCTGCACCTTCAGTTCTTTCTCTGGAAGTGGGCAGAATTTTTCATTTTAAGTCCTTTGGAATTATCTTGGATCATTGTATTGATCCGTTAACTAAATCATTCACAGTTGATCATCTTGCTATTACTGTGTACAGTGTTTTTCCCACTTTACTTTGCATTAATTCATAGAAATCTTCCCATGTTCTTCTAAAACCATTCTGCTTGTCTTATAGCAAAAGAGTATTCCATCACAATTATATACCATGGTTTGTATAGACATTCTCCAATTGATGGGCATCCCTTCAATTTCCAATTCTTGTCCACCACAAAAAGAAGCGCTACAAATATTTTTGTACATATAGGCCCTTTTCCTTTTTCTTTTATCTTTTTGGGGTACAGACCTAGTTGTGGTGTTGCTGGGTCAAAGGATATGCACAGTTTTATAGCCCTTTGGGCATAGTTCCAAATTGCTCTCCAGAATGGAGAGCACCTACAGTGATGGGTGTCCTTTTTTTCCCCATACCCTTCAACATTTGTCATTTTCCTTTTCTGTCGATTAAGTAATCTGATAGTTGTGAGGTGGTACCTCAGAATTGTTTGAATTTGCGTTTCTCTAATCACTAGTGATTTAGAGCATTTTTCATATGACTATAGATTTGATTTTTTCTTTTGAAAACTGCCTGTTCATATCCTTTTGTCACTAATCAATTGGAGCATGCCTCATAGTCTTATAAATTCAGCAAAACAATTATTCCAAAAAAATTTTAAGGTCATTTTAAAAATAAATATATCCATCAAAGCACAGAATTTTATTGGCTTACTTAAAAGCTTTTTCCTTTCATGATAAATAACTTTCAATAGATCTGTTTCTTTGTGGATCCATCTAGATCTTAGATTCTTAATCTTTTTAGTGTCATAGACCCTGTTAGTGGTCTGGTGAAACCTATGGACCCCTTCTCAGAATAACGTTTTTAAATTATTAAAGGAAATGGTAAATTTTAGTTAGAGGTTAGTGAAAATTAAAATGTAATTTTTTTTTCTCATCCAAATACTCCTTGAAATCTATCCATGGACCCCAGGTTAGAACTTCTATCCCAGATAATCTTGTAAATTCATAAAATATTTTGGAATGGTAAATGCAGTTTGCAAGGAAGCAGGGTATTTTCACCTTTGTGTACTTTGCACATCTTGTTATTGATGTGTTTAATTTTCATTTTGGGGAGTTGGTTTTTATAATCTTTTGCCATTTCCTACGTTGACCTGTAAGGTAAGTCCAGCTCTATGAAGTACAAAGGGCATTAGTGCCCTTGCCGGGAGTAACTTACTCGGAGTGATGGTGACAGATCTGGGATCAGAACTCAGATGTGTTGAGTGTTTCCCTTGTTGCTAGATCCACTGAGTCATACTGTTTCCTATTTTGATCCCAGATTGCAAAAGACCCAGAAAAAGAAACTGTTTGTGGTTGGCTAGAAGTCAAAAACATCTGATCTCTCACAGGAGAGCAGAGTATGAAAACTGATAAGGAGAGTTTCAAGGCCTTTCAGGTTTTTATCATTGTGATTTGGAATATAGAATAGGACTGTTTTCCTCCAAGTAATGCAAGGTGTTCTACACATCCTAAGTTGGCTAAAAGGTATCAACCCTCATGCCATATATCTCCCACACAGGTAGGTAAAGTGGAATTATTAAATCTTTTCCTTCACTCAAGATTAGGAGTAATACAATAATATATAGATGGCTCCTGGGTATTGGAGTAGTTGTTATTTTAGCTTGTTAAGGGTGGTCATTTATCAGGGTCTTTTTTCTCTTTGATGGTTGATGGGGAAAAGGCACTGAAAAAAAGAAAGAGGTGATAGACTAAAAAATAAATAACATATGGGTAACCTGATGCTGAATAGCTACCAATATGAGCATATCTCATGGATTACAGAATCCTGGAGTTGGAGGCCTCTTAAGCAACCATCTATTCCAACCCATACTTAACTATGAGCCTGGGCAAGTTAGGTCATCTTTTGGAGTCTCAGTTAATTCATCTAGAAAATGGGGATAATTGTAGTACTCCCAGAGTTGTTGTGAGGATCAGATAAGATAATGTCTTTAAACCTTAAAGTCTTGTGAACTTTAAAGCACTCTATGAGCATGCCTTGGATGAGTACCAGCTTATCAAAAGTTAGTAGTTTGCATGACAGAATCAGGATTCCAAATTATCTTCAGTGCTAGAATAATAAGCCAAAACCCAGGAGATGATGTTTACATAATCATAAGATAGGGAACCAGTTTTGACAACTTAATGAGCAAAAAGTCTTAGATTTTTAGTTCACTGTGAGGTAAGCTAATATATTGTTAGTCTAAGTGAATATGTTTATAGTGTCCAGATTCAGGGAGCTAATACTTCATTTGTCCTCTACGGTAGTCAGATTGTATGTGAAGTAGTGGTTATCCCACATCTGAAGTGGTATGCCCATTTTTGGCACCATACTTTGAGGGGCATTGCTAGATTCTGCTAGCTATGTGACCTTCTAAGCAAGTCACTTAACCTCTTTGGGCCCTTGTTACCTCATCTGTAATGTGAGGGGGTTGTATCTGTGACCTCTAAGCCCCCTTCTGAGCCCTATATCTATGATCCTGTGCCACTTGAGGAACAACATCCGAAATATAAAAATTAAAGCAGTAGCTGTTATAGGTAGAGTAAGAAAAGTTGACTTTCAGCACTCCAGAAGAGTCTCTTAATCTAGAGAAAGCTACTTGGAATCCATGTTGTATTTGAAATAGTTGAAGGAAATGAAAGACTTAGGTGCCACATGATGGCTGTCTTTAGACATTTAAAGAGCCGTCATAAGCAACAGAAAATAAGCCTTTTATTTTATTTTTTACTTCAAAGGGGA